>RHLR01000561.1:0-17628 GCA_009806335.1 Davidsoniella australis | reverse complement strand
GGGGGGGTGTTGTAGGTGTACTAGCCTCGCGCATCACGTGACCACACTCACACTACATCACGTGACTTACCTCGACTCTATATAATAACACCTCCACAACATTTCCTTCATAGACCCCTATTAATAAATCACCCTTTACATATTTTCTCCACAACATACCTTTTTACACTATAGCCGCGCTAGCCTCAACGCAGGGTTACATTGAATTATGACCATGACAACGACCGATCGGTCCATTTCATACCACGTATAACGTGGAACGAAAAAAGAAACAAGTAGGAAAACCAGATCTAGAGCCCCTGGACTGACAAAGACACTCGTGATTTTCAAGTATTCCCCCTCTTCTGTTTGAATATTGTAGTGACCTTTCATATAGTGGCTAGACTAGGCTGATGAAAAGAGAGAAAGACAAAAATATTGGGATAATATCAATATAGAGTGGCTGTAGAATTGTTCCGAAGGCTTAAATTTACACCCCCCTACTAGGCTGTCGTCTTTCATACGCATTTGCTCTAGAACTGATAATCATTCAAGCCTATGGAGTTTTGCTGGACTCTCATGCACTATATACTGCAGCCTATGTGTTTAGAGACATAAGAATCGCTATCATCTGCGGCATAGGGTGACAGGTTAGGTCATCTGTGGCAGACGACTTGATTATCTACCATTCTCAGTTATATTAGCTCGTTGATCTATCTACAGCTGCCTACAGGTACTCATATATTATATGTTATGTATATAAGAGCTCTCCTGATGCCTAGCTGCTTCCCCCCGTCTAGATTGCTCTGTTGACAACCCCCTTCCTCTCTCTCTGCATGGAAATTGGAGGAGTCGGATGTAAACAGGACTTATAGATAGGCTTGCATGGCTAGATCGTCGTCGATTTGAAAGAAAGTAGAAAGCTGCATGATGCTACTGCTACTATATATGCTGGTCTTTCTGAATGATTGATTACAAGCGAACCGAGTGAACCAGGAAATAAAAGATAGCCGTTAGTGCCTGAAATAAGTGACGGGTGAATCATGGCTTCATTGTCTCTCTTCTTCCATGCCGGTCCTTGAGAGAGTAGGAAGCAGAGATCATCTCTTCCTAGTGATAGGCTAGATGGCTGATCTTTCATCCCCCTCCCCATCTTTCACCCCCAATCTTCTCACTCTGTCTTGCTTTGAGATTGCGCTTCGTAGGGGAATTGATCGCTGTATGCCATCATGCCTGACCTATGCGATATCACACGACGTCCTGTCTCTTTCTCTCCGTCAGGCATTCGGCTGTTACGCAAGATGACCGAGACGTCTATCTGTATCTTGTCGTCTGCATATAAGCATGACAAAAGAGGGGAAGACCTATTTCTCGTCTACCCGCAGCTTTGTCTCTACGCATTCTATTTTATTTTTGTTTCTTCTACCTATCATTTTCACTTCATATATCGGTTCGTTCAATGAATGGAAAACTAATCAGACGGAGTACAATAAATCCTATAATAGACATGAACTGCGTAGACCGGGGTAAGCCGGGAGACGTAGTCTTGCCAATACATTCTCACTCTAGATTTAATTATATGTAACTAGTTGATGAAGACTTTGGAATCAAAAAAGACTGTAATTTAGCTGTAAATCTTTTGTAATTCTAGCGAAAGTTAATATTACGACCTAGTCCGTCCTATGTGATAGTAAACATCGGCTTGATACATATATATGTAGTAATCATGTAACATCATTTTGTAGAAAAATTGTTCATAGATGACTGAAAGATATATTACAGGAACCAAGAGATCTGATTATAAACTAAGGTGGTACTTTTATATTTCATCTGATGAATATGGTATGTTGTTTCTATTATAGTCAAGATCTACTGTTGTAAATTCTTCAATGCATAATAATTGATAGTGTTGCGGTGAACTTGGAGAAAATGCAGTCTTAAACACCTTTCGGTAAACTTTGAAGTGGCCATCAACGTGAAGTCCATATAACTATGTTATATATATATCGTTTTGCTCAAAATTGGCTAGGTTCATGCAGTGCCTCAAAGCCAGCTTTGATAAGACTGTGGTCAGGGTCTAGACTGTCATACGACGCCAACCAGAAACTCAATCCCTGCAAAATAATGAATTAGCACACTGAATAATTTGATATGAGGGGACAATCTGGTTATCACTAACAGCAAGCGATCTCTGTCTTACGAAGGCAGCTTTGATTTTGACAATATCTGGCGTATCATATGAAATGATCGAGCCATTATATCCTACGCACGTGGCAGCCACGGCGACCTCATCGTACCCTAGGCAAAACCCCATACCGTCTAACGGCAGCAGCTTATACTCGATTTCGTTGTGACTTGTGAAGATGCCGCCGAGATTAGAGCATTCCTTGAATTCCCTACCAAACACAGGTATACCAAGTAAGATTTTGTTAGGTGGTACACGACGGCTAAGGAGTTCCTGTACACTACGAGCCACTGAAGGCTGATCCAAATTCCCTGTTGCGTACATCTGGGAGTTGTGACCTGAAATTTTGCCGGTGTCGCCAAAGAAGTTGTAGGCCTTGAGGTTGATCAGGTCTACATACTGGGATAGTAGAGGCATGTTTAGATGGTCCAGGACTTCTTTGCGACCCGGTAGAGAAACAGTCAAGATGTAGCTCTCCGGGTTGAGTTGCTCACGCAGAAGTTGTAAGGTCAGTATAAAATTACGGCCTTGCTGAGCAGACACAGGATACTCCCAGATAACTAGTATTATGCAGTTTAGCCAAAATAGTTTCCATATGGGTAAATATGTTGAAAACTTACGATCTACTCCATCAAGTCCACTGGTGTCTATCATGGAGCGGATAGACTCGACGAAGTATCGTCTTTTTTCTTCGCTTGATATCACTGCTGGAAAACTACGATTTGTTTTCATTCCGCCGACGGAGATGAGCACTCTGAGATAATCATACTGGCTTTTCATTTTGAGCAAGAAGCCAATGCAACCACAGCAACCCTCGACGTCATTTACGAGGTCTACATTCTCATCGACAAGCTATAATTGAAACCGTTGTTAGTTATTGTTATTGAGTGGAGTTCATATATACATGGTCATGCCACTTACAAGGACACTACCATCGTCTTGAAGCTCAGCAAAGCCGTAGAAAATAGTATTGATGTATTTATATTGTAATTGACTTATACAATCAGTTGGTATTATTGCTTGGCCATGGACATACGCGGCGTTTATACGCATGAAATTAGCAAAGTTTTGACTTTGAAAAGCTCTGCGTTGATGACGGATACGGACTATTCGATCCTCGAGGACTCGTTTGGCAGAGTAGCCATGATGTAGATGTCAGCCCGTACTGCTGTGGAGACCCAAGGAGTATGAGACGGATAGTTGATATGTTGATGTGGTATGCTGTATAAGTATCTTCAAGAATAGCCGGGTCCATGTCAAGACAGCCCACGATAACGGAAACGGAAAACCGGAACCATGTCGGATTTATAGTCGACAATGGTGCAGCAATGGCTTATAGGGAATATTGTCGAGAGAAAGAGGAAGAAAAAGAGAGGAATAAGAAGGATTAAGCGTGTGAAAGTTGGATCCAGTCGATAACGGCCGACGGGAGTGATTCGGGCCTGATCATTGATTGGTAGCGGCAACTCCTATGATGATACTAGCCATGGACTATGTGCTTGCTTGTTTGCTTGATATGCTCGGTCTATCATTGTTTATAGGCTCTGGATACATGAGAGCTGGTAGGCTGGCCAGAATAACTTTTGTGGGAGCACATGCTGATGAATATCAAATGGGTGGGAGGCGTGCATGGAAGAATAAATGACCGTCTGGACAGAAAAGAAGACTTTGAACGGGTGAGGCTATGATGGGATGGATGATATGAAGAAGAGAGAATGAAGGCAAGAAAGACTGGGGAAATCGAAAATACCAACGTCAATACTTTGTGAAGGTAAGTAAGGAGGGGAAGGTACCACATCTGAGCCTAGAAAATTAAGGAGATTGTCTGTAGATAGCCGGCCTAACTAACACTGCAACAGTAGTCTCTAATTCAAGCGGTCTGGCTTGGTTTCGCTCACTAAAAAAATATCTTTTCATGCCCTCTAGCCAGCATATCATCATACATATATCAATAGGGCTGTAGTCTTCTGCTATGCTTTATTGTTTGTCAGCATATGCTTATTATTGTCTATCAGCCCCACGGACCATTCAAACGCAGGTCAAAAAACAGCACGTAATATATTCTGGGTCCGCTATACAACTAGATGCATATGGAGTTGATCAAATTAAGGACTCAAACTTCTGTTAAACCGATGAAAGAAGGTTTTCCTATTCTAAATGCAGAAACATCTGCAAATGTTCTTTTTGTTGCTGCTTCTTGCTTGCTTCCTTATTCCTTCCTTCCTACCGATGTAATTAGGAGGGGAAATGAGTATCTCAGAGACAAGAGGAGCCCAAAGCTCTGAAGACAGAAATAGACGACAAAAGGACTAATGAATGGCCAAAGGAAGATGAAAAGAGAGATAACCGATTATAATGAGAAAATTCGGGAAACAAATAGGTCCTACGATATAACTTCCAAGTTGCAAGTCAAAGGAGGTGTGTTTATCATATCATTGACTTCTTCTCTTTTGACTTGGGATAGGGGGTTTGACTCGTAGTCAGCGAAAAAAAAAAAAAAAAAAACAATATAATTGTTATTTGTGTCTGTTTCTTAACCTCTTTGGATCTCGGCTCAAACTTTGAAAGCCCAGTTAGCTAGATGAGCAGTTGATGTATCTGTTATATGCATCCATGCAGCTATACATTCTTGCCAACCGGTGCAGTTTCCACTTTCTGCGACTGGAAATCAGTCGAACCTCATTTTATTCTTTTGCCCCCCTGGTCCAAAAAGAGAACAGAAAACGCAAAGTAGTTGCCAAGCTGTAGGTGCATATAAGGCAGCCACCATGGCTTGGCTTAGTCTGGTTGTCTCTTCTCCCCCTTCCAATGTTTGAGCCTGGCTGGTACGCTTAAGTGAGCATTTAATTAGTGAAGCTAGGAAAAGATAATTGTTAAGCAATGCAACTGCTTCCCGTAGGTTAGTTGAGGCTACAAACGCGAATAGCTGCCGATCTTTGCGACTACCAAATATCCGACGATGACGTAATCTAAAGAATACAGAGTGAGTGCTTGAACATGTCGAAAGGCCGATAGCCGCACGTCACTTTTAGATATTTACATTCCATCCCATGTCTTATTGTGCTCTATATCTGTGTTTATTAGCTAGATCTGACATGAACAATAGTCAAGACATTGCTAATCAACTCTGGGAGACCAACAAGGACCCCTACTTTTTAAAAGATCGTGACA
This sequence comes from Davidsoniella australis, assembly GCA_009806335.1. Classification (NCBI taxonomy): domain Eukaryota; kingdom Fungi; phylum Ascomycota; class Sordariomycetes; order Microascales; family Ceratocystidaceae; genus Davidsoniella; species Davidsoniella australis. Next base: position 12,293 of record RHLR01000561.1, on the reverse strand, counting down.
ATTAATACCTAAGGAACCTTCTGTATAGAATATGCACTTGTAGAAGTCTAAAGCCAGAGCGTAAGGCGCAGTTTTCTTCTAGTCTACTTGGTAAGGAAACGCTTTCTGAACAGGGTTCTTCCTAATAATTAAAGGTCCTCTATTCCAGTCGATCCTACGCATTTATTGTTGTAATGTTCTACAGCGCTGCGTTCTTGATATTGTTAGTATACTCTGGCAAATACTATAGTAATCCTCACTATTACTCTGATTTTGGGAGTCCTCATGACCGAGCCCGGGTCTCTATAAAAGCACTGAGTCTAGCGGACATGTTGTCCACTCTCGTACGAGCAAAAAGCATCTTATCATAATATCATATATTGCCGCTGATAATACTTTTACTTCCAGTGTGACCCTCGTGCCGCGTGGTATAGATGATAGCCGGGCCTACTCGTTACAGTTACTTCCTTATTTTTCAGCATGGATCAAACAATTTTTCCATTTTACTTAGTTACTTTGTCTATATTCATAGACATTTCTATACTATGCCGGGTTCGATGTGGAATCACTACATATAATACCAAAAAATCCAGCTGTCGTTTTATTGCCGTAGCTCGTCAAAAAACGCGCATTTCATTGAATTAGCCGGCCCGCCTTTGCAACGTTGTAAAAGAAACGTCTCTCGCCGTCTCTATATCCATCATATTCAAAGATATTTGAGTAAGAATCTACTTGAGCCATGGTCATCGTATGTTCTCGTTCGCTATTTACTATTGGACTATCATTATGATTCTAGCATTTCTAACTAGTTAGAGAGAGAGTAAATAAAAAGAATAAGGCTCTATAGTTGAAGCTTCAACCAGCCATAGACTGAGCTCCACGTCTCCAGTATCGGGATTCTCAGCCCAACTGCGTCACATTGGAGATAAAACCTTACAGATATTTTCATCCCATAATTCCACCAACTGTAGAGATCGACAGGGTGCGTCTAAATATGATGACACCAAAATATAACATTGTTTTCTGGATTATGTTGTGTAGTGAAATCAAGATATCTGCTACACGAGAAATTATTTTGATGCCCTCTTGTCACAGCCCGGCTTGTTTTATTAGATTGGAGTTAGATATAACCAAAACACCCATTGCACAAGAAATGTGCTCGGACGTACAGGATAGGATCGAAAAAAAGATGATATTACCAACATAAACCCTAATAGGCTCGGTCCAACACCGTATTGGAGCCTGCAGTTTTTTGCTACTGGCTAAAGACCAGGATGTTGCAGTTATTATTGAGATCAACGATAGGGTTGTATTCCTTGGTGCCTTTCTTTATATTGACCTTCTAGAATCAGTTACTTAGACTAGGTCAAGGGACATGTTACGCTAATAGGTGTGCACATGTATCTAGATTTTTTATACCCATATGTAATGTGATATATGATGATACTAGTGTCAACGAGAAGAGTAGCGTTGGTAGTTCGATATATGTTAAAGGTCTCGAGGATGAAAAGAAAAGATCCATCCTTTTGTTGGCTTGGGCCATGTCTCATCATATTTGCTATGTCTCCAATACGAGACGATTCTGCCATAGCTGAAATTCTACAGATCGGTACAATTCTCTTCAAGACATTGGAATAAATTTTCCGAATGCTGTGTTTTCTAAGAGTAGATGTATGTAAATATCACTATAGTGACTATTAAGTAGGTACCTCTCACTAGCTATCACATAAAACGCAAAACTCCGTTGTTTAGAAGTTAGTCTATAATGACACTAAAGTATATGACGCTTATCGCTACACGAAAGTTTGGTTAATACTCCGGAGGTGTCGATATATAAGTCACGCATAGTTATTAGTATATTTTCGCTCAATGGCCCAACGCCACGTCAGACAGCACCATCACTATGTATCAGACATGGCTAAAGATTGAAGGCTAGCTTAATAATCTAGTCTTAATCTATTGCTCAGCTTCCTCGTTAAATATACTAAGCGACTAGGTAGTGTTGAATCTACGACGTGAAACTCGTTATGATTTTTCTTTAGGCCTAGACTCGAAGCCTATGACATAATGCTCAGAACTCATCTAATAGCGTATTCTAATATTGTGATCTTACCCTATTTGTATTATAGTGCATGCTTCCGATACGCTTATGATGCAAGAGGAGAATTCATCATAATGCTACCCTAGTTGTGTCAGTCCACAACTACTATCTGGTTAGGCATCAGGAAGACTTTATCACGATCTCTTGTGAGCGACCATTTACAATAGGCTCATTAAAAAGGATTCATCTAGAATATATCTCCCTATGTTGTATTTGATATAGCTGACAGGGAAAGGGGTCAATAAAATGGAACGGGAAAGAGATATTTTCAGTTTGAATATATTATAGTCCAGCATGAAATTGCCCAATACGTCATACTATACAGCTATAGCTACAATAGCCCCAACCGTATATGTAGCAAATCTCAATATGTTTGAGGCCCTTTCATAGAAGTCGGGCTTGAGATTGAAACGGGCATATAGTGTATTCTATCTGTATAGAATTGTCAGTCAAGCTTGTGCATACTAGTGATACCAGTGACAATATCTTTGTGTTCAGTCGTACGATATTTAGGCCTTATGTTTGATATCATATAGTATAGGGCCATTACAGATAGCTTTCTAAGATTATAATATACAAAATGACATCACGATTACAATCAATTATAACTACATATATGATCATAGCAATTCCATTGCTTGAGTCTCAAGTGGCGGTGCTGAACGTTCTGTCTTACTGTCTATATTGGGTGCACTGTAGACGTAAGAGAAAACCATACCTAATGCTGCATAAGGAAACTATCGAGAGAAGACTCACATACTAATAGAGATGTTCAGTCGGTAGAGAACATATAGAGGTGACAGGAGTGCTGGAAGGAGGCTGAGGGGCTGTTGGTGGAGTTTATACGTACAGTTACAACATTACAGGGAACACCCTGTCTTGTTGTATGTCCAGTAAGTGTGGCCTTTTCGAATCGACGGCAGATGTATCTGTATAGTATGATCGGTAGAGAAGAGTCGGTCTCCACGCTATTCGGCATTAAGGCCCAGTCACTGCCAGTATTCTCTCTAGTTTCCATCTCTAATGAGATATCAATAATATTAGGTTTCACTTTCCTCTCATCTTAGGCTAGCTAAGACACAAAAGTTGGCTTGATCAACGTAGCCGCTGATGCTCCCTTCTACAATTAGCAGAATCAACACTCAGCTTGGTCGCTATCAGCCCTAATCTGAACAGATGATGATGCCGGTGTACTTGGAGATATCCGACCGAGTCGGGCATTATATTACTATGGCCAATGGTTCTAGCTTGGGCTACAACTATAATCTTTCCCTCAACACAATTCAGCCTTGATATTGGGCTGAATCAAGTGAAGAATCACTGGTCATTGTGGGAATAAGGCAAGAAGACGCGAAATAGATTCAGTCTTGACTCGCTCTTATTGTCATACCATGATGCAGGGATTAATCAGCCCTAAGACTTGATAAGGAGTTTACCATTTGAATTCCGGATAATATGTAGGATGAAAGTAATCTTTGGCTAGTAATGATATGTCTTTTTACGGTCGTGATTGTATCACAGTTAGTTAGGTATGTGTCATCGAGCAAAATTACTAGAGCAAAACTACTAGACTTCGTTGTCCTACCGCACAATTATGAGTACCAGTTAACTGCCTATAGATCACATCTATACCAAAATATTTTGGCAGTATCACTTGAATGAAACATTCATCAAAAGCCATGGAACCATCCCAATAGGCCGGTTCGCCCAGGTAGAGAAAGGGATTCCCCATGTGTTCCCATAATATCGTGAAGAATGGTTCGATACTGGTGGATAGAGAAAGCATTGAAAAGCACACTTCATAGTAGACTTCAATCCATTAAATATATATACAGAAAACATATTTTTGTTATTCATTGAGCTCAGCTTCGCTGTAACTGTCTTATCACTTCCCGTGAAACTGATACAGCGACTATCGTGTAATGCGTTGCTAAATCACAACCACTCCACAATATAATGCAGGGATTAAAGCGGATCCATACTGATAGCCCCTAGCCAGCACGTGAGCCCATGACATCCATCGTGGCCTCCAAAACCAGTAGCTCTCAGGTAGCTTCGAAGCTGGAGTCGATTGAGCTACTGTTGTTGTGATGCGATTGCGACGTTAGCAACAATTGCGCATTCAAGACTTATTGCTTTACTTTCTTTACTTTTACATTGCCTAATGGGGTCCTCAACTTACTAAACAGCCTAATTACAATTTCCCTAATACGCTTTGCGCTAGCCACAATCTAGCTTCAACTGGGTCCGGAAGGCGAGTTGCGACTGGCTTCACAATGAACGGAATTGCTGAGCCGGCGTCGCTTGACGCAGGTAAGAGTTTATTCTTGAGAATTGCAAATTTAGTTACCTACTTTGTTCTAACATATTCACAAAGCTCACTACGACCCTATCCATCATCTCAACCTATTGTTCTCCAATGTATCAGCCCTTTCATCGATATCCTCCGTGTCGCAACAGTTCGGAGTCGCCGCAACGACCTAGACCGCTCGATATCCGACCTCGAGATCCAGAAAGCCTATGGCACAAACTCTAGTTTACACCGTATGGGCAGCGCCCAAGCCGAGCTTGCCTCCGTCTTCACCAAGATCAACACGGTGCGTAGCCAGGCTGTACAGACAGAACAGAATATCACCTCCATGACAGCCGATATTAAGCGTCTCGACGGCACCAAAAAGAATCTTACCAAGAGCATGACGGCCCTGAAGCGTTTACAAATGCTCACAACGGCCTACGAGCAACTCCGTGGTCTCGCCCATACACGCGAGTATCGCGAATGTGCTGGTTTATTACAGGCTGTTCTACAGCTCATGAAGCACTTCAATAGCTACCGCAGTATCGAGCAAATTGCCAGGCTCAGTAAGGGCGTGGCTGAATTGCAGAGGGAGCTTTTAGATCAGGTGTGTGAAGACTTTGAGGTAGCGTTCGCTAAGGACGAGGTCTCATTGCGCAAAGCAACCCTAGTTGAAGCATGCTTGGTCGTAGATGCTCTTGGTGATAACGCACGTTCGCGGATCATGACTTGGTATATCAACACGGAACTACGTGAATACCGTCAAGTTTTCCGTGGTAGTGATGAGGCCGGAAGTTTAGACAACATCGGACGGCGGTACGCATGGTTCAAGCGCATGATGAAGACTCATGAAGATGAACATGCCAATATCTTTCCAGCACATTGGCGTATCACAGAGTGTCTAGCGACGGCATTCTGCGACGGAACACGCGAAGATTTCCGCGGAATTCTCGAGAAGAGCACTCGCCGACTTGAAGGCAACAGATTAGATGTGAATCTACTTCTAAGCTGTCTCCAGGAGACCATGGACTTTGAGCAAGGCTTGGAACGTCGCTGGACTAGCGATGCGCGGGCTAGTATGGATACGCTGAATAGTGTTGAGGACAAACCTCAGGCCTTTAATGGATCCATTTCGGTTGCGTTTGAGCCATATCTAAGTCTATGGGTGGAAGCACAAGACCGACAGTTAGCAGCCATGGTGCCAAGATACCGGAGCCAGCCGCTTTTGCAAGCCGACGAGGACTTCTCGCCACAGGCCGTGGTACAGTCAGCCATTGATCTATTCCATTTCTACAAGCTCACGTTATCGCAATGTGCCAAATTATCGACAAGCGATCGTTTATTAGATCTGTCGCGCATATTTGCAAAATACCTAGACGACTACGCCCAGCAGGTGTTATTGAATGTCCTCCGGGCCAATGGCACTTCCATCCAAGATATCATATTAGTTCTCAACGCAGCAGATTTCTGGAATCTAAACGCAACACAACTAGAAGAAAGCATAAAAAAACGTATAGATCCGGATATGGCAGACAAAGTTGATCTATCATCACAGGCTGATGCTTTCTTGGGTGTGGCCAGCGCATCTATCATCTCTTTAGTACGCTGTGTCGACGCCGATATGCAGGCAGCGTGGCGCGAGATGCGCAACACTAATTGGAGCACCATGGACAGTGTAGGCGACCAGAGCACATATATCGGCGAGTTGGTGCGACAAATCAACAACAAAGCAAAGGAAATCTTGGCATTGGTATTCAAAACACAGTATGCACGCGCCTTCTGTGATAATCTGGTTGAGCACGTGGCAAACGCCTTTTTGGTGAATCTGGTGCAATGCAGGCCGGTGTCGGAGGTCGGCGCTGAACAGGTAAGTAAAAATAAAAACAAACGTCATATCTGGTGCGTTCTGTAGGTCTGGGAGCCGTTCCTACTGCTAGCTGGTTCGTTGTCAGACCAATATGCAGGAGTGCTTACACGAAGGTTAAAAAAATATAACTAACCAATGGTTATGATATCATAGATGCTACTTGATAAATACGTGCTTACCAAAGCATTCGAGAACCTCTTGGCCTTCCATAACCCATCGTCAGACAACGAGCCGCAAGTGCCACCTGCAGTCTTCGTCAAACGTGTCAACCATACCATGGGTAAAGTAGATCCGCTGCTAAAGACACTCCAAGTGCGATCGTCTCCGCCCGAAGCCTTAGTACAGGCATATCTGATTCACATTGCCGACCGATCAGACACCAACTTTCGCAAGATTCTCGAGCTCAAGGGCGTTCGAAAAGGAGAGCAAGCTCATCTACAGGAACTATACGTGGTGCACCGTGATGGGCCCAACACACGTGATAGATTGGTCCAAAACTCTCCCCTGCTAACACCGCTGATGAATCCCTCCTCGGGTAGCATTGGAAGCAGTGTTGGGCTCGGTATTCCTTCCGGTGCAAACAGTGTAGGCGCCTCTGCACTATCCCCAGGCTTAGTAGGCAGCAGCATTGGTGGAAGTGGTAGCAACAGCGCCAGTCTCGGTGGAAACGGGCTACAGAAGTTTGACGCACAGTCACTCGGTGAGAAGCTATTCAGTGCAGCTCGAGAAATGGGCACGAGTGCCGATAAGGCAGGGTCCTTAGAGAAGGCGACTATCAACGAGAACTTGAAGAACTTTGGTATGTTCTTCAAGCGTGATATAGGCTCGCTGGGAGCACGGTTTGGTAAACGAGACGGTAGTCTGCCACCGGGTGAAGATAGACGATGATCTAATTGGGACTGGCGTAGGAGCCATGTCATCACGTAAGATTTTGCTTATATAAAATTTACAATATCATCATATCATGTACATTTAGACAATACATCGTCAAATAATAACATAACACAAGTAGCAATTCCTATGATCTATCTAGCGGCAAATCACAGAAACAAGAAGAGAATATCAGTGCGCGGGAAATTTGCCTGCCTGCCCTGCTCGCAGGGTTTCATTCTACGGATGTCGGCTGACTTTGAGACCCTTTGTCGACTAGGGGATTCTTTATCATATTCGAGCTAGGTCATTGATAAAAAGTCGCTAAGCCGGATACCGGAAGCCAGCACACCTGTGTATTAGAAATCCTGCTCTTTCAAGAAAAGCAAAACAAAGGTAGTCATCAAGGTTGCCTATCCAAAAGAAGAGGTCCAGGACACATCAGAGACTCCTCTTGTCTCGTCGAGAAAATCAGGACTTTGAAATGCCAAGCAAATGGATGGCATCAACAGGCGGCTAGTCGAGTTGAGTCGGTGATAATCGGATAACGAGACACGAGGTCGGCGTAATTATATTTAGTCAAGCTAGTAGATAGTCAGATGGTTAATATAGAGGGAACAAGAGGCTGGGATAGGTGGGTGCAGTGCAATTCCAAATTTAAAAAATATATATATATATATATATATAATAATTAAAAATAAAGAAGCAGAGAGAACAATATCCTTCGATTTAATAATCCGGTAAAATTAATAAACATTATAATGGCTACTGGATGGCCTGCATTGAATGAGGCGAAATTCACTAAGGTTGAAGATGGAGCCTCAGTTTGTTCCGAATTCCGAATCCTGCAATGCACCAATGTAATAGACCCTAGTCAGCCCCCACTTCGCAGCTATGGTAACCCTTGTATTCTCAACGAGTATGAAGAAAAAAGCCAATGGACTTGTCCAAATTGTAGCAGCGAGTGAAAAGAGAGAGAATCCCGCGCTATGAGCCGAAAGCACGTCACCTTCTGGAATTTTCTGGGGCTTGACTTGTTCTCTAGAGAAGTGAGAGGCTCCTGAGGCGGCTCGAGGCCGGCCGACTAACCGAAGAAGCTTTGCAATCGTCAGACCTTTGACGCCAAAAAGAGTTATTTGCTAACTACAAAAAAAGACAGCCCCCCTCTGCTCAACTTCTCATCCTTCCTATATCTTCAAGTCTTTCCCCCTCCCCTTTCCAACCGTCGCCAAACTGTTTTCCTCTACTTTTCGTCGAACCTTTCGCACTGCGACTGGATTATCATTTGCCATCTCTGCTGCTGTTTCTTCTCAGTCATCTTTTCTCTTCTCTTCGCTTACCGGCGCTTCTACCTCTACATCCCGCAAAATGCACAGCAAGGCTGTCAGTAAGTCATTGTCTCTGCTGTTATCTCTGTTTTGGTTGTATTGATATGCTAGGTTTTTGTGTCTAACCGGTATTCTCTGCGTTATAGTCATTGGCTCCGGCCCTGCTGCTCATACGGCCGCCGTTTATCTGGCCCGTGCCGAAATGAAGCGTAAGTTGCCCCCGAACAAACCACCGATTACTATCTTCTCTCTATATATTTCTTCCGGGAACCTCGCGTCGCTAACGTATATATCTCTGTGTAGCCGTCCTGTACGAAGGTTTCATGGCTAACGGCATTGCCGCCGGTGGCCAGCTGACCACCACCACCGAGGTTGAGAACTTCCCCGGTTTCCCTGATGGTATCATGGGCCAGGAGCTCATGGTGAGTGCTTCGTCTAATATATCATTCATCTTCTTCACTTGAGCCAATCTAACCACCCAATTCGCCTATAGGATAACCTCCGCAAGCAGTCCGAGAAGTACGGCACCGAGATCATCACCGACACTGTCATCAAGCTGGATCTTTCTCAGCGCCCATTCAAGTACAGCACCGAGTTTGCGCCAGATGACACCCACACCGCCGACTCCATCATCATTGCCACTGGTGCCTCTGCCCGCCGTCTGAACCTTCCCGGTGAGGAGCAGTACTGGCAGAGCGGTGTCTCCGCTTGCGCTGTGTGCGATGGTGCCGTCCCCATCTTCCGCAACAAGCCCCTGGCCGTCATTGGTGGTGGTGACTCTGCTGCTGAGGAGGCTCTTTTCCTCACTAAGTACGGCAGCCACGTTACCGTACTAGTCCGCAAGGACCGCCTGCGTGCTAGCAAGACCATGGCTAAGCGTCTACTGGAACACCCCAAGGTCACCGTGCGCTTCAACTCGGCCGGTGGTGAGATTCTGGGTGAGAATGGCCTGATGACTAAGCTGACCATCAAGGACACCGCCACTGGTGCTACCGAGACTGTCGATGCCAACGGTCTGTTCTATGCCATCGGTCATGACCCCGCTACTAGCCTGATCAAGGGCCAGCTGCAGCTGGATGAGGATGGCTACATTGTCACCAAGCCCGGTACCCCCGAGACATCCATTGAGGGTGTCTTCGCTGCCGGTGACGTACAGGACAAGCGCTACAGACAGGCTATCACCTCGGCTGGATCCGGTTGCCAGGCTGCTCTGGACTGCGAGAAGTTTCTTTCTGAATCGGAGTAAACCCGAGTCGTCTTTGAAAGATAATAAAGATGGAGTACGTGGAGCATGGGCTACCACGAAGGCCATGATCTATGGCGGAGCCAAGTTGTAGCGTCGCTTTTTGTACTATATCCAATGCAATATAATTAAGTTAAAGTCAAGATGTCTGTGTATAGATACATACCTTCATTCACTTGTGTCTCTTATCTATGATATCGTTGATCTGTATGAATATATCTAAATAAAGACTAGCCCACTCGGTAACTATCACGTGCTTCGCACAATTTATGCCTTCCGTATCTATCACAATTGTTTGTATGAAGATAAATAGCCCGATTAAGCTAGAGTTGGTTGCTATGATATCTTAGATTTTAGAAAAAAACTTTCTCTGGGACATTCATCTATCAACCCAAAAGTCATCCGGGACAAACCAACTACATGAACTATATCTCATCCATCATACTAAAACTCATCAGAACTGCGCGAACTTCACCAACTACATCATCTGGAATACTTTCATTTCATCTCGTTCGTCAAAGACTATCAACACACATCGCTTCTCTACCCACTTCTCCTTCCCTGACAATCTCTTCTTCTCCGTTCAATTCTTTCAAAGTTTTGTTTCAAGCCCTTTTTTCATCATGGAGTACAGAGGCTTCTATCCGACCTAGGAGTCGGCTAGGCCATATTGTCACTGCCAAGAAAGAAGAGAACGAAACAAACACAAGAAGAGACATTCTACACCCGCTCATCTGCTACGTCTGGAATGGATTGTGATGCCGCTTCGATGGAAACACCGCATTTCGCGTAACCATCGCCGTTTCAGACGGACTATGTTTGACGGTAATCCATCGTCATGCTCTTGTAGTTTATATTCCTCGTTCGACAGTAAAGCTTTCGGTGTAGGAGTTTTCGACGGTGTAGATCTCGGCAGTTATGTCGAGACTATTGCAAGCTCAGTTCCATCACTGAGCTCTGGCTCATCTGCGAGCAGTGAGGAGCAGGACGAGCTGTCGTCACGATTCAACCACGGAAAGAAGGGTGAATCATTGAAAAAGAGGCATGCAAAGGCCTCAAACAAAGGCAAGATGCCTGTACGTCCTCGCTATGCCTCAAGCTCCGACAGCTCTCAATCTAGCCCCAAAGGCAAAAGTAGAGCAAGAGCCCCCAAGGCGGCGAAAAAGGCAGATAAGCACAAGGATAACAAAAGAAACAAGTCGTCCACAAACATGAATCGGGACAGGGTAAGTTTCATTCCTTATGTGAATCTTTATTTTTCTTCATCGTCTGACTTGAGTATACTAACCTTGTGCTCTTCCATCATAGTCTCCGAGATCTGACTTTGCCGGGCCATCTTCGAGTAGCAAGAAACCCAAGAACAACAGCCGCCATCGCTCAAAGCCCTCGAAGAGTAAGCCGAAGCCGCAGACTCGTCAAGATAAGTCAAAAGCTCCTAAGACACCCAACAAGAGACACCCATTATCACCCGAGGAGTAAGTATCAACCATAAGCATGCTATATCTTGGTTTCACAACTACATACACTGATTATCTTACTTATAACGTAGGGTTCCTGCTTCCAGGAAGCTCCTTGTGCACTGGCTAAGCGGATCACGGATGCCCGTGAAGCCTCGGCCAAAGCACAAGAAGAAGTAAGACACACGAGATTCAGTATCAAAACGCTGTTTCCGGGGTTTTATTCTTCACAAGGTGTCTCAATGTCGTTTCAATCGGATATTACTGATGTTTTCGTCCTGTTCTCAACGTCTCAGCCATTGTATGATTGTTTCTCTGAGTTCAATAGTATATATTTGTACACAAGCTTACTATATGCTAAAAATCAATACATATTTCATCTAACTCACTCCTTTCATGTCATGGTTGCGTTGTGGTGTAACCAAACCTTGACAGTCATAGGTGCTCATCTCTATTATTTCTAGAAGGCGATATGAGTTAGTCTAATTATTATGAGACTTATTATCATGATAACTATTACTCTCCATCGTCTACCTGCTGATATTTCACAGCAATTAATAGGACGGCATATTCCGGGAAGAAGCGACAGGTTGATGTCACCTTCCAACCAACTCCCGAGCGTTCAGCAAATACAGGTGTGCGTAGACCGAACTTCTCTTATGACTTTTTAGGGTCTAGCACTGAGGCCAAGAAAGCTCTCTGTGGGGTTCCAGGATTGGCTACCTGCCGTTTTTACCGTGGTTGATGAGCTTTGCTACAACGCCACCAAAAAGATGATGTATTTATCATGTTTTGGATGCGTTTTCTCGGCAAATTCTAAACATTCATATCATGAATTATATGGCAAAAAGATAGGAATGGGGTCTTGCCGTGGATCGAACACGGGACCTCTCGCAAGCTTTGCTTTAGGGTGAGCCCTAAGCGAGAATCATACCACTAGACCACAAGACCGATGAATCTGATATTTGCGGTGATAATGATGACTATGAAGGTGCAGTTTTGTCTTATAAAAAAATATATCTGTCCGGTATCCAACCTTCCCTCCTACAACCCTCGGGGGGGTACCTTTGAGTTCGAGTACCTCCCCCTCCGTCCAAAGACGAATTTTTCCCCTTCGTCGTGGGTTTTCAAGAGCGACCAGCACATATTCCCAAT
>RHLR01000560.1:0-17657 GCA_009806335.1 Davidsoniella australis | reverse complement strand
TGTTTTTATTGTACATCTTTCTTTTTTTCATAGCTTTTTGATACTCTCTTCTTGTTCAATTCTTTATTTTTTCTGTTTTTCTGTTTTTCTGTTTTTTCTTTTTTTTCTTCTTTTTTTTTTTTCTTTTCCCACGGTAATGAAACGATACCCTCTGATATCCCCCTTCTTTTCCATATATTCCATCCTTTTTTGCGGCATTTTTCATTCTATATATCAATCCAATATCTTTTTTGTTCTTCCTCTTCATATATGATAATTTGACTTTTAATTTTTTTGGCTTCTCATGTTTTTTTCTTTTTTTCAATTTGTATGCATGCAAAAAAGTTTAATATTTAATTTTAGATTCTTTGGTAATGTACAGATATATAAATAATAATTTAGCTCCTGGCTAGTTCTTGAGCTTAATGCAAAAACGCCAAAACTAGTAGTGACAGTGAATGAAAAGAGGAGATATTTTTGAGATGAAAATGTCATCTTAATATTCCTTTTTCCAGCAAAAAAAAAACAAGGAATCATGATAACCAATATAACGCTTTCCTTTTTGATCTGATTATATTTGATATTTTGATATATCAAAGTTAACCAACCATGACAACATCCGCACCATTCATGTTTCCGTTCATATGCGCATGACCGTTAACTCCATTAACTTGAGACGCTGACTTCTTCTGCAGATTCTTCTTAATCTTGGCCTCTTCAGCCCACAAATCCTCGAATGGAGTATCTCTGGGAACGATATCGGCCTTAGAGATGCCCAGACGCCGAACCATTTGGAACGCACCAGTTCCGATAGACATGGTTTGACCCATGATGATACATTCGGAGACACCCTCGATTGTATCCGTCTTCATGCCGGCGGCAGCAGAGAATAAGTGATCCGGAGTCTTTTCGAATGAGGCCAGCTGAAGAACCGAATCACGCATCTTGGCTAGACCGAAACGGGTGATACCGAGAACTTCACCCTTGTATGTCATGACATCGGCAAGTAAGTCCATGTGACGAGGATCGATGTTCATGTCCTTCATGACTTCACCAATTTCAGATGCAATCGTAGCACGCGCTGCTTCGATACCCAAGACTTCCTTCACCTCCATGATGTTGTTGGACGTGACTTGAGAGCCTATAACACCTTCTGTGGTCATGCAGCTGCGCAGACCGTATCCTTCGACAATGACCTTGTTCAGGCTGTCGTCGCTGGTCTGGATGATGGCACGAACGGCATCAGGATAGCCGCTGACGGGAACAAAAGGAAGTGTACGCCGCAGATAACTAGCCCGCAGGTACAAATCTCCTTGATCGTCCATCTGTTGAGCCCGTGTAGTCTTGGCCACTTTGCGAGGCTTATTGGCATCGACGCGGACCATGATCTCCAAGCGTCCCGGGTATGGCTCGTAAATATCGTCCTTATTGAGCTTCAACTTGCGGTATTTCAAGATGGCATCTGCAATATCACCTGTGCTAATGCCGAGATTCATGTCTGCCAACGCATCCATATCGACCTGTAGTACGACCTTGGCGCATTCTGGCCGCCACTCATCTTCCATGTAGCTGATGATGTCTGAGACAAAGCTCTTTTCGATACGTGCCTTGACTACGCGTGCTACCTCGATTTGTCTGTCGTTCTCGAGTGGGCAGGCGATAACGGGCGTAGAAATGTTGTTCGAAGCGTTGATAATCTCCTTGATACGCGGGACACCCTGTGTGATACTCATACCAGCGACACCAGCGAAATGGAAAGTCTTTAGTGTCATTTGCGTACCAGGCTCACCAATAGACTGCGCACCAACAGCACCGACAGCGTGGCCAGGCTCGACATGGGCCTTCTTGAACTTTTCCAGGCAGAGACGGATGAAGCGGGTTAGTGTGGCACATGAGATTTTGCCAACACGTTCCACATGGCCGAGCTGGGTGGCTATGGTTGAGGACGAAGAGCTCATGGCATCGACTTCAGCACGAGTAAGGCTTGGATCAAGACCGGCGTCAGTCATGACTTTTTCGATACGCTTAGCACGGCCCTCGATATAGGCATCGATAGTCCTGAGGAAGTTGCGAGCACCATCGTGTTCATCAATGGCATAGTCGCTCTGATCTTCATAGCCCAGCGAGTCTCCTAGAAGACCGATACGGGGATACTTCTTACGCTCGGGGTTGAGCATATCATCACGAAGCTGGCGAACCTCGCTAGGCAGCATCATAGGATCGTCGTTGTCCCAGGTCAAACTCTCGGCATGAGTAAATGTACGGTTGAAGTTGACAGGCACAGCAGAGCCCTCCATGTCCACAGGATCCAACTTGTCTGCACCAAATTGGAATTGCACAATTCCACCACTGGATGTCCGCACGGTATCGTCGTATTGTGTCGAAAGATCTTCCAGGGATTTCATCAGACGACGTGACATGTAACCTGTTTCGGCAGTCTTGACTGCAGTATCGACCAGACCTTCACGACCAGCCATGGCGTGGAAGATGAATTCCGTAGGCACCAAGCCAGTGTAGAAACTGTTTCGTACGAAACCCTTGGAAGGCGGCTGTCTCGCATTCTTGTGGAAATGGGGAAGCGAACGATCCTGGAAACCATCGGGTACACGAGCATTGGCAATAATCTGTTGACCGACGACAGCCACCATTTGAGCGACGTTAATGTTGGAACCCTTTGAACCAGACTTGGCCATGATGAGGGGGGCATTGTTGCGGCTTAAGGTGCGGATACAGTGAGAACCGGCCTGCTCACGAACTTTACTGAGAATACCACCAATCAGCGTCTCTAGAGTCTGCTCCAAGTTACAGCCAGGGGCTTTTTCAAGCTTTCCAGCCTTGAATGTGTCGATGAGCTCGTCACACTTCTTGTAAGCGTCATCAACCAGCGTGTTCTTGTGCAGGGTGAGGGACTGTGAAGGATACACGTCACCAATGCCGATCGAGAAGCCGTGGTTACCAAGTGCTCTAGCTGCAAGTTTGGCTAGACGGTTCATAGCAATGACAGCAGCGTCGGGACCAAAATCTCTGAGAATGACGTAGAACACGGAGTCCTTCTTGCCGTCACCAACAGTTGACTTGTCCATGCGACCGCACATGACTTCAGAGTTACGGATAACCAGCCAGCCGTCGTTGGGGTCCATGTCCGGTGCTTTGTTGCTTTGAGGGGAGTAATCTCTGCACTTGGCATCCAGATTGACTAGCACATTGCTCTTCTTATTAGGGCGCATGAGCATATTGAACAGCTGCTTGCCAGTCCATAGAGCCTCTGGCTTGAGGATGGCAGGCGGCGGCAGCTCGATGTACGTTTGACTGTCTATCATGTGAAGGCAGAGTTGTGTGAACGAGCGGCGGTCAAAGAAACGATCCTTGCTACTGAACACATAGGCTGCCGTGATGAAATCTTGCGTTGCGGCAATGATGGGCTCTCCGTTTTTAGGCGTCGCCAAATTGTTCTTAACACCCATAAGAGTAATGGCCTCTGCGCGAGCCTCCTCAGTCTGTGGAACGTGAAGGTTCATTTCATCACCGTCGAAATCAGCGTTGTAAGGACCGCACACACATTCGTTCAGACGGAACGTTCTCCAAGGACGAATCTTGGCCAAGTGACTCATGATACTGAGCTTATGAAGAGACGGTTGACGGTTGAAAAGCACGATATCACCGTCTTCCAGGTGGCGCTCGACAATATCACCAAATCGCAATGCCTCAGCTAGCTTGTTACGATCACCGAATTTCAAACTCTGCTTGTAATGACCGGTTTCATCCTTGATCAGAATCATTTGGGCTCCAGGGTGTACAGTTGGGCCGTTTCGCACGCATTGTCTGAGTTTCTCAATGTTATGGCGATTCACCTTCTCTGGATATGTCAAGTTCTTGGCCACCAGAATAGGTACGGCAACTTGGTCAATACCTAGATTTGGATCAGGTGAAATAACTGTACGGCCTGAAAAGTCCACACGTTTACCAGACAAATTGCCACGGAAGCGACCCTGCTTACCCTTCAGACGTTGGCAGAAACCACGAACACTCTTGCCAAATCCAGGCTGCTGAAGGCCAGGGACATCAGAATTGACATACATGGCAATTTGGAGTTGAAGATACTCCCATTGCTCCATAATCGTCGTGATGGGCGTACCGCGCTGAAGTGCACTGCGAATCATACCAGAGATCCAGACAATTTCGGACAATTTGGTCGTGATATCATCTTCGTTACTTGCGTTATCCTGAGCAACAGATGGCCGAATGCACACTGGTGGAGCAGGCACTGACTGCCATATGAACATTTCAGGACGACCCTCCACTGGATTCAGACCCAAGAGCTCGCAGTCAGTGGGACTAATAAGCTTGAACAGGTTGAGCACACGCAGAGGGTTCAGATCTTCCATGGCTTTCTTCAGGTGTTTGTCTAGCTCGGGATTCTGCTTCCGGGCCTCATCGAACGACCGGTCAAAACTCTTCTTCTCCTCGGGAGGGACCTTCTTGGCAGCAGTCGACTTGTTAAAGGTTGAGAATTTGTCATGGATTAACTTCAGCACGCCAACCTTGCGGATAGTTCCGTTGATGGCATCGCAGTGAGGGCATGTCTTAGCCTTGCGACATTGCTCGTTGATTTTCTTGGCAACCTGGGTTCGGCGCAGGTTGTCCAAATCTTTACGCCGGAGGTCTTTGAGGAATGATTGGCGTTCTTTTTCGGTAAGCATAACATGGGCACATTTCTACATCGAGTGTTAGCATGTTAACATGGATATGTAGTACGAGCATAGCCTATTACTAACCTTGCAGATGTTTTGCAAAATTGTGACGATAAATCCAAGGTAGCCAATGTGGAAGCAGGGCAGTGGCAACTTCACACGGCCAAAATGGCCCATGCAGGCTTGGAGCATTTCATTGCAAGTAGAGCATTTGCCTGACTTGCTGGATGTACCCTGTATATACGTGTTAGTCTAGATCTTATATAGATATGTGACAGTCGGCTATCATGGTGTTGTGACGTACTAGCCGGGTATCGAGAGGTCCGTGGAGATATGGTGTGCGGTTCTTCTCGATATCGTAAAGCATGCGGTTAGAGACCTCAAGTACCGATTGGTTGAAGATATCCTGCTGTGATCTAGAAGAAAGGTGATGTTAGAAACTGCAGGGCAGAGTATGGCATGGCAAGCTATGACGGTGGCGTTTCCCCCGCCATCATGTGAGCATCTGAGTGCCTCGACTCGACTTACTGGACGCCAAACTTCATAGCCTTGAAGCGCTTTGGCAGCTTGTCAACAAGCTGTTGCTTGATGGGACTTCCAGCCGTATGTTCCATGATGAAGAGTCGTTATTGTATAGGCACTTTAGCGTGGGAGGTAGTGAGTTTTGGAAAAGAGTCGGAACGGCGGGTGGTCGTGACATGCGATGGCTTTGCGCTGCTACAACATCTGCATGACGGGATGGGATGTGAGATGGCGTCGGCTAATAGAGCAAAGAAACAATGTTTATAGAAACACAAAGCAATACAATTATTTTCAGCCTCGTCTATATCTTCTGGGTAAGGCTGAATGCGGTGGTAGAGACGTCGTCTAGAAAGGAAAGACCGGAAAAAAGTTGGCGATCTCGAAATATTTTTTGATCTATTTGCGCGCCGCCAAAAATGCTCGCCAAAAACAGTTCAAGGATTCCATCGAAAAAAGAAAAGAAAAAAAAAAATACCGTGCATAAGCGTCACAAGCGAGCCTAACAATTAGGTCGGCGTCCGTCGCAGTCATCGGCTTCTACTAGAAGGATTAGATACTAGGATTAGAGCTATAGAACAATCTACCGCCACAAGCAGAGATAGTGGGGGGGGGGGGCATGATTCTCTACTGTGGCATGCCCCTCGTTGAGTGGCGCACAGCTATAGCCAGCTATCACACAGTGGGTAGCAACAGTGGGTAGCAACGATGTACGGTATATTACACTGTATTTTGGTTTCTATCTACAGGTACACAAACAATAGAAGCACCTAGTCGGTATCCCCTGGTACCCCTGTATACAGACTACAAACCCCAAGCCCCTAGGTGGTCTGCGCTAACGCACTGTGCTCATGCTTGGTACTGTTTTAGAACGGCCAAACCCTTCGGGCCAAATCAAGACCAAAAGCCAGCTTTAACTATCTGTAGTGATAGCTTCTGCTATATTGAGAGCTGCAACTCATCGTATTACCAGCATCAAACCCAGCTATTTTTGACTTTCATCTGAAGCTCTTCAAGCACTCTCGATGACTAGGCTGGCAATCAATCTAGTGTAATCTACAGATAGCAGTACCCCCTTCTCCTCAAGAGATCTTTGGCTCTATATGCCCCCGGCCTCGCCTGAACCAGACGATCGTAGTCGACTCAACCTCTATATGTATGTTTGTTTATTTTCCCGAGCCTCCTATTCTAGTTTTTCACTGCTAGTACAAGTAGGCCCATCTGTCCCGTCACTGTAAGAGCTCAGCTACGAAAAGAATTAATCCCATAACCTCCATTCCCGAACGAATAAACGAGCCACCAGATTATTTGTATATTTGTACAAGCACAGCGATATTCGAGACACTGTCTGCGTATTCAAACGACTAAACCCACTGCAGCAGCTCTCCCCTGTCGGCCCATCAAGGCTGCTGCTGCTGCTGTTGTAGAAACAGAGAGGCACTGTATCCTTGTCGAGGGTCCCTCTTTGCCCGCCGCCTGAGACGCTCTCTCTATGCTAGCTACCACTACGTACAATCATTGAGTTCATTGCGTTCTGTTGTATGATTTACTGCTATTACCACAGCCATTGATGCTTGTTCCTTGCTGATACATTCCTAGCCATTATATCCATCTGTGCATATTGTATATTGTACAGGCGTTAAGCAGTAGGCAGGCTTTGATTTATGTATATTCAGGCACCAGCTTAAATTGCTGGATAATAGCTAGCTATCTGAATGACTGAACAGTGCTGTTTACGCCCTTCGAAAGTGTTGTGAAGCAAAGAAAAAAAACCAAATATATTTTGGGGGCAGCACGCTATTCAACTTCAATCGGCATTTGCGATCGATCCCCCGCCAATAATCCCAGCAAACCTTCTTGCAGAAGTGTCTTTGCGCCAGGCTCTTATATTTGCCTCACCCTCACGTCTAGCTTCAATTACAGGACTTGAATCTTATTCTGTGTCTAGCTAAACAGAGCGCCTCGCCTCGTGGCAGTCTGGTCTACACATTACAACTATATATTCGTCCGTCCACCTAATATATTCCGTACAGGCATTATTGTTCCTGTTTCTCACATATAACGACTGTGCTTTCCGATCCGCGGTGCTACTATTCTTAACTCTTTCCCTCCAGCTCCTCGTTTCGTTCTGGCACCTCTGGGTATTTCTACAATCCATCTTCTCCTCTTTGTTCAATTCTTCAATCGTGTATCGACAATTAGTCTGTCGTCGTGATTTCTCTGCATCCTTCTCTGCACACCGCTTTCGCCCATCTAGAAGTTGCCATCGCTATTTCAGTTCTGAATCAGTGCCGATCCACCTTCGTCGGCCACTCCTCATCCATTCGGATAGGCGGCGCCTTGGGCCATGCCGTTTGCTGTCCACTGCCATGCCTCCCGCTCCGTTAAACACTGAGAAGAAGGCGGATAGGGCGCCTTCGTATCTAGACTCGATTAACCCGTGGGCTGCTAACCGATCAACGCCTGCTACGCCTACTAAAGATGCCGCGCCTCAGACCCCAACACCGGCCGGCGCCAAACGAGCTGATCACAGGTCTAGCCACCTCTATGGCCGGAGTCTCAAGTCTTACCCCCCAGACTGTCCGCCTATGAACGTCATGTGGTATCATGCTGTCGATGTAAGTCTCCGTGACCAGTATCAGTATCGGGCTTTGTGCACATTACTAATATGTATCCAGAACCCAAAGCGTAAGCCACAGTATCAGACAGGTATCCTGAAGAAGCTATCTGATGACAAGCCTTTACCACCGGCTAAGAAGTATTTGCCATTCTCAAACTCGGACTCTCGCTCCATAGAATCTGCCTATCAAGAGCTTCTGGAAAAGAGCGAGAATCGGTTAACATTGAGGCCTCGATCAGGCACCCATGGCTCTCTGGAAGATGGTAGTAGCAGCCCCGAGCCCGAGCCTGCTGTTACGGTTCCTGTCAACGAAGATTACCTATTCGACGTTAACATTGCCCGACGTGAGCTTAGCCCTGTGTACTGGCAGGGCCCAATATACGACGTTCGTCGTGGCACTTGGTTCACGTCTGAAGGGTCTAAGCTAGTCCCTTGTGAGGAGAACCTCGCCGCACAGCTTGAGGAAGGCTACCTCAAAACGAAGCCATGGCTCTACGTTCCGCCACCGCCAAAACCCGAAAAGGGCGTCTCTGCTAAGAATTCTGCAGGAAACTCATCTTCTGACAATCTCAAAGTATCATCGGATGAGCAAATACCTAAAATCAATGAACCTGCACCTTCTTCACTACAGTCATATCGCCTTTTTGGAACTTACATGAACAATGTGGCCACATACCAAGACGCAAACACTGCTTGGCTTTCATCTGATGGTGTTTTTTCGTGGGTCACATCAACTGTTTACAGCACCTTTGCCGGTGGAGGCCATCTTGGTGGTATAAAGCTCATCCGCGGTTATCAAGAGCCTGGCAAAGGCAAAGACAAAGATAAGGACGACAAACTGCCATTGACGCCAGTGACGGTTGGCATTCAGGAACTGGACGAAAGGGCGGCCAAAGCTGCGAAGCGCCGGTCTGTTGCCGTCATTGATGGGGCTATCAAAGAGCCCGAAACCCCGATATTTCAAGATGAAGAGCTCCGAAAACGACAAGAGAATGAAATGCGCAATGACTACAATGACGAAGACGAGTCACAGGGCCGTGATATCGAGCATCTGGTTCTGGTCACTCACGGTATTGGTCAAATGCTCAGTTTACGTATGGAAAGTATCAACTTCATCCATGACGTCAACCTTTTGCGCAAGACTCTTAAAAATGTATATTCCAGCTCCGCTGATCTACGAGCTCTGAATGGCGAGCTCGGCAAAGGCCCGGAAAACTGTCGCGTGCAAGTATTGCCTGTTTGCTGGAGACATTTGCTTGACTTTCCAAAGCAGCGTGATAAAAAGCGTGAAAAGGATATTGGTGAAGTTGGTGGTTTCGAAGAGGATGAATGTAAGTTCTTAATCCTCCCTCCGCTTCAAGTAAGCTACTTCTATATGAGAGTATACACACTAACAAATATGGGATTTAGACCCTTCATTGGAAGACATCACTGTAGAAGGCGTAGCATTTGCCCGTTCTTTGATGTCAGACTTGGCTTTGGATGTCCTCTTATATCAGAGCGGCTACAGAGAACAGATCATCAAGATTGTTCTCCAGGAATCCAACCATATATACCGCCTATTCAAGCAACGCAACCCAGAATTTAAGGGAAAGGTTCATATCATGGGCCACTCCCTAGGCTCGGCCATCATGTTTGATATCTTATGTCGTCAGAAGCAGGAGGCACCGCAACGGGCACTTAGACACGCGCCTCGTCTATGGTCATCTCCCTCGTCTGTATCAAGCAAATCTCACGACAGAGACATGGAGCTCGAGTTCAATGTCAGCGACCTGTATTGTTTAGGCTCTCCTATCGGCTTATTCCAGATGCTCAGGGGAAGGTATGTGCTATCCTAGATAGACTGTATGTAACTCTCACTATAACCGATAACTAACATCTTGTATAGAACTATTGCGGGCCGTAAGAATGCCCCTATTGCTCCCATAGTCATTGATCTCGAAGATCCCGACTTTGAGGAGCCAAGACTATCCCCTGTCACTGGACTTCCTCATTCTGTATCTTCTCCCAAGGTCGAACAGCTTTTCAACATCATCCACCCCTCAGATCCTATCGCCTATCGCATGGAACCGTTGATTTCCCCGGCAATGAAGACCCTAAAGCCCCAAAATCTGCCATACACCAAGAAGGGAATATTTGGCAGTGTTGCGCCGCAAGGACTCAGCAGCATTGGTGTCAAGGTCGGACAAAGTGTCAGTGGGCTCTGGTCAAGCTTCAGTTCTGGGATCACAACTAGTTTGATCAACCGCAGTCTGGGACTCACCAACGACGAAGTCGCCCGCTTCAACGCGGCGTCTGCCAATGGCGAAGATAATGATGAAGTTGACAAGGCAGTTACTGCTGCCAACAAGCTTGGAGAGTTAACTAATGCTCGTAAGCGACAACTTGCCGACCCTGCCAATAACACCGAAGGTCGGCCAAGTATGAGTGGCAACGATCTAACATTGATTGACGACGAACTCGAGACTCTCTTCTCCAAGTTCCAGAAGACGCGCAAGGACAAGGCCGAAAAGGAAAGCAAGAACAAGAGCAAGGAGGACAAATTATCGGGTGGCTCTGGTACCAACGCTGATGGCAGCAACAAGACTCCAGCAACAGAATGGGAGGATCTTGAAAAGAAGAGTAACAAGATCCGCCGCGAGGAGCAAAAGGTACGGGCGCTAAACCGCAATAGTCGGGTGGACTTTACAATCCAGGAAGGCGTGCTTGACTACAACCCTATCAATGCCATCGCATCCCACATGGGTTATTGGGCTGATGAAGACGTCATGCATTTCTTCCTATCACAGCTTCTATCCAACAGATCAGGGAAAACAACTGTCTCGGCCAAGAGACGGAAATAAACAGTGGAACGATGTGGGTTTACGGGGAGTGATTTTGTGGGTTATTAACTATGCATTTATTTACTTCATATTGATACCGATAGATATATAGACTTCATATTTCAGTACAACTAGCTTTTATTTCTTTGTTTTTTTTTGATTAGTTATCCATTCGCTTTTTATTTTCTTCTAGCCTCAATTTTATGCTATAATCCCTCTACCTAAAAACGCCCCTAAGCCATCACATCCATCACATCCGTTATCTACATATAGTATGTAGATGCTATTGTACACAAAGAGAAAAAGCCAGCCAGCTGTCTCTAATTAAGAACGAGAATTCCCGGTTGGAGCATTTCAATAAACTCAACCTCATGGGCAATATCTTCAGCGGTTCTTCCCTGGGTATCCCGTAACGTACGGATATCCTGTTCAGCACTGGAGACCTCTAATCTACCCAGACCGACTTCCTGGGCAACTTTAAGCAAGAACTCGGGGAAGAACTCCATACTCAACGACGAAGTCACCCACAAGAGCAACCAGCAAACGTCGGTCTGCTTATTCTCAACGGCCAGATGCAAAGCCGAGGCGTACTTATTAAGCGGATCCTGGAAGCGTAACAACGAGCCCATCTCATTAGGATCTGTAGTTTCCTCAGCCGTATCACGGATGATATCCAACAGACCGGCAATATCGCCCTCGGCAGCCATCACATGCAGAGCCTTAGCGGCACGAGCATCGGGGGATAGCGAGAAGAAGGCTTCCTCGGCGATACGCGAGCCGATGTCCAGTTGTGGGTCTAAACCACCTTCGTTCAGGTAGGCGGCAAAGATGGTAGGCGGGAGAGTAATGAAGTCTTGGATGCTGGGCAGAACAGCGAAGAGAGGAGTTCTGCAGGCGGGACATTGGGCGGTGGCGGCAACATCTTTGGCACAGTCGAAGAAGCACTCCCTGTTTCCGTTAGGCGACAAAGATTCATATCAGAGCATAGAGTGAAGATTAGGAAAAAGATGGGTATGATGACCGGACGAAGGAATAGCTATGGTCTCAGAGTTGGCTCCGGTACTTACCAGTGGAAGTGGCAGCCGCACAATAAAGTCAGATCGTCAGGCACGGACTCGCCTTCAGCGGCGGCCGAGGAACCTTCAACCACCGGGTCGCCGTTTTCATCGCACGGACCCTCGGTTTGGATGACGAGTGCCTGGTTACAGGCTCTGCAGACGCTCATCATTGAAGGGAGTATATCTAGATTGTCGAATGTTAAGATTTGGTGCGTGGCGTAGACTGAATGGTGAGTTGAGCTTTGATTTGAGCTTGTTGGTTTTATCAAATGACGTTGATGAAGTCTTGCAAACCCTAGTCGTGAAGATTTTTAGCTCCGGGTTTTCCTAAAGCAGCTATCGAGCGTTAGGGTTAGCGCATTGGTGAACATAGGTGGGATGGATGCTTGGACTATTGCGGCGAAGTGTTTCAAAGACAATTTTTTTTCTTTTTCTTTATTTGCATTTATATTTGAGGAATGTTAGAATGTAGAATGGCTCTGACTCCAATGCAAAAAAGCTTGACGAAGACCATGTCTTTGAAAGTGGTTTTGCTACGTGTTAGATCGAAACTCGTACGGTGTTGATAACAGAAGTAATTCATCATTCTAACCCCTGGTGTTAGTGAAGCACGGCAGCGTGTTTCTTGACCCAAACAATTGTTATTATGATATAAGGTATGGGGGAAAAATACATTAGAGTATAAAGCCTCCCTCTTTGAAGCACAGGAAACATGAAAAACTCTAATTTTGGTGCCTGCAAAAGGGAAACGAACTAATGTCAGCAGATACAGCAACATATCTTCTGCCATCGTTGTAATTGTAATGCATAGGCAAGTGGCAAGTTGTTCAGGTACCCAATGCTATAATCTGAACCTAGGAGATAGATATCTCATGTATTTTAGGCACCAGCATCAGCGCACTAAGAATTGGCACATCCTGAATATTCACTCTAAAAATATTATATAAGAACATACATAATATGTAGAGCGGAGCCAGCGGCTTCAAAACACACAACACAGCCCCAATTGGTACTTTTCAGGCCTTGATCGAGCCCAGCCCAGCCAGTAGATTTTACAGAGGAGATGGATTTCTAGGCTGCTATTGTTAGCGCATCGCCTATCATAAAAGAGGAAAAACGAGGCCGCGCCACAGTGCTCCCGCAGCTTTGGATTTCGGTTGGATTTATTTTGCTTTACGGCGGCTTATGTAAACCCCCGCCCCCGCCATTGGAATCATTTTATGCGTCTTCATCTCGAGCTTTTTCCTGCCTTGACTTTGATGAACTTCTCTAGCTTTGGATTCAAGAAAATCATCACAGCTTTTTCTCAGACTTTGGTACCGAACACCACCTTTTTTTCCCCATCGCTTTTTTCATTCCAAAGTATCCTTTTTGTTACATCTACATCTAGAGCTTCGTCTTTTGATAGCTGCGGTAGCGTCTGTCATATACATTCCAGCCAGAAATAAAGGTAGGCCTCACTTCCTGTTCTCCTCGTATCGTATCGCTTCTGCTGCACAGCGCATCGGCATCGGCATCGACCCTCGTTCTTTATTTATCCAGTGTCGACCGGGCTTTCCGCGCGCATTTCGAGTGGCCAATTGCCTGTGTTGGACCTGTATATATAGATAGCCTTCGATCACATACGCTGATTGGTGGTTTTGGCCACTGTTATTGTTGCTTGTTCTTGTGGCACGAAACACTCTTCGTTACTTCGCCTTCATTTGTTGCTTCTCTCAAACTTCCATCACCTTCTGTTGCTTATGCGAGGCTCCACGACCCAGACCAGCCCGTCCACTAATAGGTTCCAGCTAGAGGAGATTAAGAGCTTATAAGCTAACAATCCTGCATAGGACAAGCTCACCCCTGGCTCCCTTTTCTTTCCTTTCCTCACGCCTTAGGACCTGCTGCCGTCCGCTCGCATTCATTCCGGTCTCTTACTGGCTCGGCTCGCTGCTATTTTTGTAGAATAAGACCCGTTGTCCCAGGCGTAACAGGCGTAACAGCAAACAAGCTATAACCCGGCTCTCATCCGATATCTACTGCCTTTTTTTTCTCTCCTCTTACCTTCTTTCTTCCCTTTTTCAACAAGAAATCTGCCTCCCAGAAACCACTAGCTCATCATGAACGTCATTAGACTCCAAAAGTAAGCCACCCAGCACCCAGCATAGCTCTCTACATTCTGCTCTCCCTTGACAGATTGCGACTCGGATTACTCTAGTTACAGAAAACAGTTTCTTGTTATTTCTTGCGTAGTAAAAAGAATCGAGGAAATAAAGAAGAAAAAACTTCCGTTAACACAAGGCCCCGCGCTATTTGCTCCTCACAGGAAATATCCCCAGTTTCAGCAGCCCGAGATCTTCTCGCTCAGCGATGCTTTCCGGAAACTCGACGTTGACGACAAGGGCTATATTGACGAAGCCACTGCCATCAAGGCCACACAGACTAGCGAGAGACAACCATACGATGTGGTACGCCAGGCTCTGAAGGAGGTCGATCTCGACTCCTCCCGCAGAGTAGAGCTGGAAGATTATGTCGGCGTAAGCCTTTTCCGACCAATTGAATTATCTACATCTGGTGCATCTAAAAGCTAATATCTCGACTATCCTGTAGCTCATCGCCAAGTTGCGTGACTCGTCCCCCGCTCAACAGCGCATGAACACCGGTGGTCGCGCCCCCGCTGCGACTCCCATCAGCCCTGGCATCGTGGCCCAGCGCACAGGTGGCCAGCTCGGCCATCAGTCACGTCCTAGTGGCAGCGGCCGCATTCTAGTCCAGGGCTCAAACACCAACATCACCCATACCATCAACGAGGATGAGCGCACCGAGTTCACGCGCCACATCAATGCTGTCCTGGCTGGCGACAACGACATCGGCCACCTGCTGCCTTTCCCTACTGACACCTTCGAGATGTTCGATCTGTGCAAAGACGGCCTGGTACTCGCCAAGCTGATCAATGACTCCGTGCCAGACACCATCGATGAGCGTGTCTTGAACATTGCTGGTCGCAAGATCAAGACCCTCAACGCTTTCCACATGACTGAGAACAACAACATCGTCATTGAGTCTGCGAAGGGTATTGGTTGCTCGGTTGTCAACATTGGCAGCGGCGACATCATCGAAGTCCGCGAGCATCTGATCATGGGTCTGATCTGGCAGATTATCCGCCGTGGTCTGCTGGGCAAGATCGATATCAAGCTTCACCCTGAACTGTATCGTCTTCTTGAAGAGGACGAGACACTCGAGCAATTCCTGCGTCTTTCTCCCGAACAAATTCTACTGCGTTGGTTCAACTACCAGCTCAAGGCTGCCGGTTGGCAAAGAAGGTATGTACATCGCTTCCCATAAAGTGATAAAATCCACACAACAAAAACTAACCAATCATCTTTCATAGGGTCAACAATTTCTCTACCGACGTCAAGGATGGTGAGAACTACACTGTTCTTTTGGCTCAAATCGGCGCCGACTACGGATGTGATCGTAGCCCCCTCCAGACTCGTGATACCCTACAGCGCGCCGAGCAGGTTCTTCAAAACGCCGATCGCATGGGCTGCCGCAAGTTCCTCACGCCTAAGTCGTTAGTTGCCGGTAACCCAAAGCTGAACCTGGCTTTCGTTGCCAACCTATTCAACACCCACCCCTGCCTGGACCCTATTACCGAAGAGGAGAAGCTGGAGGTCGAGGACTTTGACGCCGAAGGTGAGCGTGAAGCTCGTGTGTTCACTTTGTGGCTCAACTCTCTCGATGTTCAGCCTGCCGTACAGTCCTTCTTCGATGACCTGCGCGACGGTACTATCTTGCTACAAGCTTACGACAAGATCATTCCCGGTCTGGTCAACTGGCGCCACGCCAACAAGCCTCCCGCGAACGGTGGTCAGCTAATGCGCTTCAAGGCTGTCGAGAACACCAACTACGTCATTGAACTGGGCAAGCAGAACGGCTTCTCTCTAGTCGGTATCCAAGGCGCCGACATCACCGATGGCCAGCGTACTTTGACACTAGGTCTAGTGTGGCAGCTAATGCGCCGTAACATCACCGTAACATTATCCGATTTAGCACGCCGTCTAGGCAAGCGTGAAATCACTGATGCCGAGATGGTGCGTTGGGCCAACGATATGAGCCGTAAAGGTGGAAAGACTTCGGCTATTCGCTCGTTCAAAGATCCTGCTATCGGTTCCGGTGTGTTCCTGCTCGACGTACTCAACGGTATGAAGAGTAGCTATGTCGATTACGATTTGGTACTCCAGGTCGTACCGAGGATGATGCCTATCTGAACGCTAAGCTGAGTATCTCTATTGCTCGCAAGATGGGTGCTACTATTTGGCTGGTGCCTGAGGATATCTGTCAGGTTCGTAGTCGTCTAATAACGACCTTTATTGGTAAGTTTATAATTTCCTTCACTGATTCTTTTATGCTGTACTATATTATATCATGCTAACATTCTTCTTCCTTTTCTTCTAGGTTCGCTCATGGCTACGCATGAGAAGATGTAAGCTGGGGAGTAGTCCGATTGTTTTTCTCTATTTGTCTTTTATGAATTCTTTTTTCTCCCTTTGCGGGAGAAACCTTTTTTTTTTATAGCTTTTTTTTTTTTTTCATCCGTTTTTTGAAATTGATTTTTACGGCCAATTTGTTTTTTTTCCCTTTATGACTAATTTTTTTCTTGTAAAATGTTAAGACATGGAGGCAGTAAAAAAACCCCCCCAACAATATTTTATATATGGTATTGAAGTTTTCAAATTGGCGCAGTTAGTGATTTGTTTAATTTGGTTTATTGAACATGTATGACATCATATTTTTATGCTACGAAATACTCTTAAACATGGAAAATTGAAAAGAACGAACCCCTTTTCCCCCAAAAATAAATAAAAATTAACTTGTTTTAGTCAAAACATACATACAGAAAACCTATATGACAAAATATGTCTGACCGAATGAATCAATGCCAAAAGTTGCAATACGACTAATTTATAGAATGACGTAAAGACTGCACAAGAGACCAGGGCCGGTGAAAATTCCTAGCCAAAATATGAGATTACCGAGTGTCTTTCGTCCCTTGAGGAAACGCGATCTACTGAGGCTTACAAGCTACACATAAAAAAATAAAAATAAAAAATAAAAAAGATTAGTTTGAACCACACAAATTTGGATAGAAATAACGTACCGGAATTTGACACATCTGCATGATGAGTAAGTAGCCGCGTAGTTTTTTGAATAAACACCACATCACCAATTCGTGTACACAGGCAGACAAGAAGAAAGTTATCAGTGTGGCAGTATGACGGCCGATCTTCATGCTAGCCTGAGACGAGTAGTAGACATGCCGGAGTAGGAAGTTATGCACAGGACGATTCCAGTCGCGGGCAAATTGATCCCATGAGACACTGTTCCACCAGGCATCGTAGAAGCTGCGGTCGGCAAAGTAGGTCAGCTCGGCGAGTAGGTTGAGGATCGTCTCCCAGATCAGGTACCAGGTAAGTAGGTACTCCATCATGAATGGGAACATGAGATCGCTAAGCATCATGGGCCAGGCTTTGAAGCGGTCGATGAGCGGGACATTGGCGGCTTTCATGGCGGCCGCGTCACTTATAACAGGATCTAAAGCGATGTTAGTATTGTAGACGAGACAACGAGAAGGTTTGTATATCCAGTAGGCCAAAGTAATGTAATGTCTGGCTGTTTTGAACGTACAGATGAAGTGCTGTGAGATCAGCATCATAACAAAAATGATACCGAAGACAGCAGTAGTTTTAACAGCAACGTAGCGCCAGTTGATACGATCAGAACGCGGATACTCTAATTCGTATACAAGAGTAGGAAGAACCACCCACTCAGCACAGTTTGACAGTGTCAAGTTGTGTGGATAGCCTTCTGAGGCACTGTGGCATGGCCTTTGAGTTCCTCGCCTAGAGCACGAACTTCCCATCTAATAATACGCTTATAAGAGTTGATTTGATCCATATCTAACCGCACGCCGGAGCCGATAGCT
>RHLR01000559.1:0-17666 GCA_009806335.1 Davidsoniella australis | reverse complement strand
AAAACAAGACACATTTGAACTGTTGTGTGGTAGCATAGGCCACATAACTAGTACTACCACTGGCTAATATAGTTAGTTTTAAGGTGAAGAAAAACACAGTTCAATCATACGTTTCTTTTCAGTCTTAACATCATTCTATTAAGAAGAGTTGCAATTTGAGGGAAGGGCATAATTACACAAAGGGGGGAAGAGGCAAATTTATAAACAGGCTACAAGTTGGTTTTGTCACTTTTGATATTGACTTGTGTCTTCATCCCGAAAACGATTATTGGATCGCCATAGGCAAATCAAGGCAGGTATCAAAGTAGGATTCAGAAAATCTAAAGGTAATCGTAGCAAAAGAAAACAAAAATAGAAACGACCAAGCAGATCATCAGCATATCATCTACCCACTGTCTTGTAACTCTAGAGAGATTCTAAGTTGGCAAAACAAAGAGTATTATAATTTCACAGGAAAGAATTACAATAATAGCCTCTTTAGTTAGAAACACTACCAGACTTGTAGTAATAAGCAGCGGGAGTGGCGGTAGAAGAAGAGGTGGAGCTAATTCCAAAGGCCAACTACGGGAAAATACCGTTAGAGACGTCATCACTAAGCAGGGTGTACTCCATGAAATGGTCAACCTCATCAGTAGCAATCTCATTAGGCAGAGTAGTGTCTTTGGTGTTGTTGGTAAGCGTCTGGGTATTGCTGGCATAGGGCTCTGAAAGCAGAGATCAGGTCCTAGTCATAGAAGTTCTGGCCAACATGACTGGCATAGTTCTCAGAGCCAAGAGTTGCGTTAGCCAGAAGAGTAACATTGGTGCGAACCATAATGTGAACATGGGTGGCACAAGAAGTGTAGTGACTAGGGAAGATAGACTTGAAGTGGCAACACCCTCCTGGGTCTCGGAGATGTCTTCACAAACATACTCTCCAGGGACATCTAAAATAAGCAAACAAAGGTAGTAAGCTAGACAAGAAGCTAATATAGTAAATGTAAAGAGACAACTTACAGTAAGAACCCTGAGTGACTTCTGGGGTCGAGATGCAGGAGTTGTAGCCAGCAAAGAGAGTAGCAGCATCGGAGGTCTTGATGTGATTCTTAGTCAGGACAGAAGTCAGAAAGCGCTTCTGGATCTCACGCTTAGCGTACGGGCAGTGACACCACGAGCCTTGAGCTTATCAGCGAAGTGAGTAAGAGAATAACGTTTAATACTACATAAGTATATATTCAATTTTTATCAGTAAACGTTCTCATTTCTTTCATTGTTATATAATGACCCTTATCATATTATACCATACATCATTGATTCATTTCTACCTCCACGATAACCTTTCGCAAACCCTATGAGAGGTAGCACCATCCCTGGCGTGTCCATAGTCGCTTTTGGTGGTGGAATGGTGTAGCAACGTGCAGAGGCTTGAGAGCGTGTAAGGGGAGGCGAGTAATATCCGCAAAGAATAGGAATAAAACGGGCCGAGAAAGAGGAAGGCTAGAGAGTTAATGCATCTGTAGTAGAGACCTAAGAGGATCTCCCAATGATGGAGGAAGATGGAGTGCAACATAATGAGGGGATACGTGACACGATCTACGGAGGGACGAGGCCAACAATCGTAGAAAGGAATGATTCGATTGTTGCCGATGGAGAGAAGGACTAATATCTGTTGGAATAACGGCGGGAAGACGTCCCTATTTATAACCGTTTGACTTAGGGTTAGATCAAGCTTAGCCGTAACCAACTAGGGCATTAGATCTTTACAATACGGGCGGACAGAGTGTCGACGAGCGGGATCCTTAAAACGAGAAGTAGTCGTGATAGTGGTGATGGTGCGAACAGAAACGGCACGAGCAAGAGAGAAAGATCGTAGATCGGTATCAAAATGACACGAACTAGGAGAGATAGAGGCAAACAATCTAGTATGAAAGACATCGATTGATACCGATGATGGGGAAATACTATTTATTATCTGTTAGAAAACAGCGGAAATAAGTCTCTATTTATAACCATTTGTCTAGCTAGGTATCTTACCTAGCCAAATACCAATCGGGCCTTGGCCCCTAACAAGTCTACTATGTGATACTGTTCATACGATTCATGTAAATCTATTCCGTTGGGGATAGTCTGTGATCGGGCTTGTTCTAAAGATAGTGTGTTGATATGCTTAGCTAACTATGCAAATTCATAAACATATGATAAATCGTATTTTACATGGTTGATTTGGGCAAGTAATGAAGGTAAGTGTTGACAAGGAAGCGTAGTACTGGTAAGGAGTAATGGAAGCAACCTTATAATACATTTTGTTACTTGGCTTGATTTTATTATAGTAATTTGTCGCCAAGGGTTTTTTTTGACTTTGACGAAAAGATAGACATCGACATGAATATGAGTGAATATTCTTTCTTACATGACATCTCTCTATGTACTAGAAAATCAATCCCTTGTTACAGACACATTGTACAGTAGCACCCATACCGCCGCAGAAACCGTGATATCGTCGATTATCATTACAATCACTGATCCCTTCGTAGTAATCATAATATATAGTACTACAGCCGAGATGAGTGTCTCTACTCTAGATAAAAATCGACCAAGCCCGCGTAGACGTCGAGAAGGCGAACTCCGAGTTCCAAGTGGATGTTGGAAATGTCGAGGTGAGCAGTCCGTAGATATACCAACTCAAGTTCCACTCGGTGAATTGAATAACTATGCCATGTTTTTTATAGTAGTAGCTGCTAACATTGTTCTGTCCTAATTTACTAGGACGTCGAGTCAAGTGCCCTGGTAAGCTTGTATTCTCCCTTCGGATTGATATCGAGACTCACATTCACCTGCATATGTCCTTCGATATTAGAGCATATATATGCTGATGCTTATGTGAGCTTAATCTTGTGAACTGACACAAATATTGCGTTACAATAGAACAACGGCCAATCTGTGGTCACTGCCAACGCCTAGGTCTGGAGTGTCGCTATGAGACTCGCCTAACCTGGCAAAGGCCATCCCAGTCAGATGGTCTCACATCTGCAGCAGCTGAGATTCAGAGCTGGCTGCCATTTGAGACTAGCATCGAAGACTGGATGTTTTTGAATTCTTCTGTCGGGGATTTTGAGTTCTCTTCATCTCCAACTGACAGCCTTTCATCCTTGCGTTCTATGACATCCATTGCTACGCATGCCACAAATCCAGACTTGGGCGATGATTCAAAACTTGACGGCCACAGACCAATATCATCACTTGATAATAGATGTACATATGGTATGTTGAGTGTAGAACTGAGTGGCGTCATTGAAGATCTATCTGGTAGAAGTAATGGCATCGATAATGCCATTACCACCATCGATGCCACGACTATAACTCCAAGACTGTCTAAAGACTATGGTGAGATGAAACTTACAATGGCACCAGTTCCATGGTTCTTCGCTCAAAACGAATCATGCAATCCTAATGATGCAAGCCAAAACACGTTCACAGATTCTTTTGAAAGTGTCGAGCCAGACACCACCTTGATATTGGGATCTTTAACACCAGATCCCTGTGGTGCTTCCTTTGATTCCAGCACACAAGGACATTCTTCTCTTCATTCCTCTTCAAGCCAGTATGGTAACAATAGCCACGAATATGGCATAGCTATGGGAAGTGGGCATTCCTTTAGTAGTACTCTGTTATTCCAGCCTCAATCCTTTACATTGACACCAGACCAAGCTCACCTTTGGGGATACTTCGAACACTTCATTACCCCACAATGCATCATGCTGAACAACCAAGCGAACCCTTACCGAACTGTACTGCAAAGGCTTGCTGTAATGAATTCAGATGGCCCAGTGTTTCATTCCATAATGGCTGTTTCGGCCTTGCAAATGAGAATCTTGGAACATAGCCAATCAACACTTCCTGTATGGGGATATCGAAACAAAGCTCTAGGTCTACTACGAAATCAAGTTTCCTGTCTTGAGAATGGGCACAGATCATTGGACTCTGTTGAGCAGATCATGGCATCAGTTCTTTTGATGTGCTTTTTTGAGGTGAGCCGCCATCAACGTTAGTAATCATGACAGATATGAAGATTCTAACTATTGTATACAATAACAGATATCACATGACTGTTCTAATGCGTGGGAACTTCATGCTTCTTTTGGCAAGAAGTTTTTACTTTCTCATATGAACAGTGCTAGTTCATATAGTTTGTCTGACTTCCATGACCTATTCGGCTTTGCCGCCTCCTATCTCGTATCACACGACATACTTGCATTGACAGTCGGGGATTCTATGACTGGGACAACAATGCCTCTTATTAGTCAAAGCCTTCGAGGAAAGCGGCACCTCATCACTAGATATGAGGATGTAAACCAAAGCCTTACGGGATTCCCCCAGGAAATTTTGGATATAGTTGCATCAATCAACAATCTTGCGCTTAATCTGCCACGATTGGGGTCACCTGGCTCAGGAGACGTGCAATTTACTACAGATCAGCAAGCCAAAAGGGACCGTTTAGAGCGGAAGTTGCATCAGATTTCATACAAAATATCTCCTTGTATGTCGTCGAAATCCGCCACGCCTGAATATTTGAGCAGTGATGGAATCCTGAGTGAAGTAGCCGAGTCGAAACGGCTAGCTAGTCTGCTCTATCTATATTCCCGAGTCGATAACTGTGGTCCTTATCACGCTCATGTTGAAAGAATCACTACTCGTCTTCTGAGCATCATTCCTATCATATCCTTACGCACAAATACTATCCTATGGCCTCTGTTCATAGTAGCAGTCCTTGGAATCAAGCCTGAAGCTGACGGAGACCGCAAGATTGTGCTAGCTCAGTTCAATGCTTTAGTCAAGACAAGACAACTTGGAAACGTACGAAAGGCACTTCATGTTGTTCTTAAAGTATGGCGGGCGCGAGATTTGCGAGTGAATGAAGCTGGAATGGGATGGGAGATCTTGCGTGGAAAATTTGATACGCTTAGCTTAGCATAGATAATGGTTGCAAAAGTAGTTACTGATTTCTAAGCTATATGAAATAATCATTTGCTTGATATTTCTGGTGATATTTATATGTTAATAAAACTTTCTCGTTAGTAAATATACAGCTATGGCACGTATGATCCATTCTTCACATATATATCACGGATCGCAAGGCAAATATTAAAGTTTCCAAGATTATTATTATAATTCACTCAAGCTAGGATCCAACATGTCCTGTCATCCATCTCACGCACCTCACTTTGTTACCCATACCCATATTATGGCCTGATATCAAATCCAACACCCCCAGCAAACAAAAACCTACCCCAAACAACTAACTATCTTACCACATATATCCTCTTCTAAGTTGTGTAGCGGAAATCGGTCTGCTTGATATCAGTCTCGTCAATGAATCCATCAGTAGTTGTCTCGAGACCCATAGGCTTGCCATGCTTCTTGTCACGGGCACGGTTCTCCCATTCGGTGACCAGCCAGTAAACTAGTAGAATTCCCATAGATGCGACATACGAAACTAACATGGCGATGATGGCGCCGTTGTAACGAGGAGCTTGCGTGGTGATGAAGGTTTGCGGGCCAATCAGATTACCAACAGCATAACCTACTTGCACTAGGCAGAAGCACACGGCACGCTTTGTCTGGCCGGCAGTGTTGGCTTGGGGAAGCGAGATTCCCACGACATAGGGTGGCCAGTAAAAGTACATCAGATAGACGCCTGTAAGCTGTGCTGCAAGGTTGGCACGTGATGTGCTGCGAACGATGGCAGTGCCAATGATAGGGATAATGAGAGCTAGAATGGCAACCAAGCAACGGCGTTGATGCCAGCGAGCAGCGATATAGGAGAACACCCAAGCCGATAATGTCGCAACAACACCGAATGGCATGGTCAACAGACTGGCCCTTAGAGAACTGAAGCCCAAATCTTTGATGATGATAGAGCCAAAGTTGACAAGACCACCGTTGGGGATGTTGATCATGACGTTGAAGAAGAAGATCAGCCAAATGCGGATATCTAGTAAAGCTTCCCAAACCTGGTCCCATTTCCAAGCCGAGTGGTTGGATATGCCAGTGCGGTTTGCTGCAATACGCTGAGTGGCATAGTACTTCTCAGCAGAAGTAAGGAACCGAGCGTTCATAGGGCTATCAGGAAGCATGAAATAGATAAAGATGCTGTATAGCACGTTGATAGAACCTGTCATGAGATACAGGTATTGCCAGCGCAGCAGAGGTGCGGTGGCCGGAATTTGGCCAACCAGCCAAGCAAAGAAACCGTTGAAAATAGAAGAGAAGTAGGCGAAGACGACTATAAATCAGGTTAATATCTATTTCAATGTAATAGAAATAGTGATTATAGATATGACATGTTAAAACTTACTAGCATTGCGGGGAGGCTGTTCAGACTTGGTGTAGAATGCGGTCACAAGCAGTGTAATTGAAGGCGAAATAGCACTCTCAATGAAGCCCATGAAGAAGCGCAGCGCCATGAATCCACTCCAGCTACGGCAACCGGCGTGGAGAAGCGTTAGACACGACCATGTCAAACTAGCAGCGCTTAGAAACTTGCCGGTAGGGTACCGGTGAATTAGATACGAGGTAAATCCATATCCAGCTAGCTGGCCCAGTGGTAGAACCGAACCCAGCCAACTGTACTGTTGGCCATGCATGTGGTTGTCTGTCTGGAAGCCATAGAGCGAAGCTGTGCTCATTTGGACTTTGTCAACCGCGCCTAAGGTAGCAGTGAATAGCAGCTGTAAACATGTAAATGTTAGTGAGTTACACTTATATTCTCCAACATGGGGGGGGGGGGTCTAATTTACCAATGGGATCATCCACGCATCGATCTTCTTGATAATCTTGGCCTCGATCTCCGGAGTCATGGGCGGGTACTCAGAACCTTGAGCAGCTAAGAACTCTGCAGCTTCATCCAAGTTCGAGGCCAGGACTGGAGACTTGGAAGAAGATACAATGTCGTCTGATTCGCCCATGTGCAATGAAGCAGTGGCTTCTACAGGGACGACCGTGTCATCCGGCTTTTTCTTGATAGACATAATGGCTAACGAGATATGCTAAACGCAATGCTATATGTTATTGACTAAGTGTTGTTATTAATAAATAAGTAAAAGAGGTGACGGCCTACTCAAGATGTGTGTCTTGGTGTTTCGGTGAGGATAAAGAAAGGAAGAGAGGAATTTTAATGAGTTTATAAATGTGATGTACTAGGACTTATATCTTGGTTTTATAGTAAATCAGATGAGGGATGATTATAGCTCAACAGTTTTTACATATCTATAGATTATCTAAATAGAGTATCTTGATAAATGTCTATCATGAGCATAGATTACCACGGTATATGCCCTATTCTGTATGTATACTTTGACAAGAGAGTTCCCCCAATTCTTCCCATATTAAGATTGTCAAAGGCGATATTGCTATCTTGACCGAGCTGCCAAGTCCATGAGAACTGAGGCATTCGTGTAAGTGCAAGACACATTGCCTTCCATATCTTGTTGTATCGATTCACATGGCTGGACAAGGATTATGGTGGACTAGCTAGCCCCCCCACCATGATTACTTTTGGGATATTTTCTCCATTTCATGACGGATGCATTGTAGAGATTGACTACTACCAAGAGAATCTAGTATGAGAAGTGAAGGCCTGGCTCGGCGATTCGTCATCTGACTTATCGGAGACAGAGAATCAAGAAAAGATGAGGTGTCTTTCTTGGTTCGATAGATATTAACGTTATCGTTGTTTGTTATCAGTATTGGGTAGTGCATAATGCCATTTTCTGTCTTCTCGTATGGAAGTACAATAGAATGATAAAGGGAAAAATGGGGATAACTCGTTACATAGGATGTACTGATTTTGATTTGATTATATTTAACGTCTACCTAAATCACTAAGATCATACGACGCCGGGTTGGCTACATTAGGATGTACTGGTTGTTTTATCAGTAGATATTACGGCGATCTAACTTGCAAAATGTATATGCTATGTATGGTGTGAAAGGCCTTATGAGAAAAGACACAGTTAACGCAACAGCTTCAATGAACACACGTACGCCCGTTTTGGTGAGGGCCTGGCCTTGCTAGGACTGATATCCTTAGTTTACTACATACATACATAGTTAGTTTGTTCTGGTTAGCGCCTGTACAGTTCTAGTGCTGGTTCTAGTAATTAGTCACTTTTCAATAGTGAAATCGTAGCCACACTAGTATCTCATGGCTAGCCTTAGCGCTTCTCTTATCAAGATTCAACCTGCTAATTCAGTGTATATTTGACGACGGTGTGAGTAGTTGAGCATAACAATGGTAAAGGATTAATACGACTACTACTATTACCACTATTAGTAGTGTATATTTTTTTGATATCCATCCAGTAATTGGAAAGTGTAATCGACCACCTTCATGAAGAATGTAACAAAGAATGTAACAAAGAGAGGCAAATATGCGTTGTATTTAATATATACATCAAATATACGCTTGGGGCACATATAAGCCTAGGTATCCTCTACAGACTCCTTATTGTACTAGTAGCACTCGCTCCTTATGAAATAGTGACAGATGGCTATCAGACCCCTCCTTCTCGGTAGATAATCCTTCGGGTCAGTTTCTCCGCAATGGGCCAATCGTCTAGAAACAGGCGACGAGAACGCTAAGACGAATGAATAGTCCGTAACTTGGTAGTTGATTGTGTTTATAGTTTATAGCAGTGGAGTAAGGATTTGTGGAGAGTTTTGCCTGCGCCTATCTACAACTATTGTAATTGACCCCTGTTTTATTTCTAATTTACCTGTCAGTCATTGTATTATATTGAATGAATGATTGAAGAAAGAAGACACTAAATAAAGGTTGTTTGTAGCACTGAAAACCGAAGGATAAATAGCTTGTTAAAAGGGAGTTCGAAACGAACACATCTTATGAAACGCCGAATATCTAGCTACCACGTTATTAGTATCGATTAAACTTGAAGATATGCTTGCTAGTTATCATATTGTGCAATGTTTCTCCAACTGGGCGCCAATATCGTATCGTAGTTACGGTTGATAGTCGATTCCAATAGCCAGATTAAGCGGAACTGGTTGCATGGAACTTGATAATGTATCTATATTGTTAGATAGTTCGTAGGCACTGAAATCGGGTACTGATCTCTAAATTGTAGTGTACAGTTACTTTATCTTTAGCTCCAAGTGGATGCAACCATAGTCTCAACGCGATACTGTGAATCTCTAGAAGAGGTATATCATGATGCATTGTCGCACATGTCAGGCTGTGTCTTTCTCTTTCTCGGATACACCACAACACTCACTCGCCACCATCATCACTATCAACATAGCTGTACGCATCTCTGTACGCATCTCTGTTTTTTGTGCGAATGTATGCTAGTCCGACATAATGACCGCTTCCACCCTTCCATCTGTGCCCCCGCATAGCGTTCGCTTTGCCATCGATCGAGGCGGTACCTTCACCGATGTTTGGGCTGCTATTCCTGGACGCGAGGACATTGTGCTGAAGCTCCTATCTGTCGACCCAGCGAACTACAGCGATGCGCCAGCTGAGGGCATTCGTCGTGTGCTGGAGACGGTGGCTGATGTTGCTATTCCACGCAACACTCCTATTCCAAAAGACCTGATCCGTTCCATTCGAATGGGCACTACGGTTGCTACAAACGGTAAGATTTCCTCTGTTTCCTCTGTTCTCTCTGCTGCCTGCCGTGTTCACACTCTTTTCACTAGTGTGATCTTTGTTACGACGTCTTTGTTCTATCATGGTGGTAGTTGTACATTATTTTGCTAACGCTAGACCTTACTGGACCACAGCTTTACTGGAAAGAAAGGGAACGCGCCATGCTTTTCTAGTCACCAAGGGCTTCCGCGATCTTCTTGATATCGGATGGCAGTCTCGCCCCCGTCTATTCGATCTCGGTATCAAGAAGCCAGAACTCTTGTATGACGAAGTGGTCGAGATCAACGAACGCATCACTGTCGAAGGCTACGATGAGGATGTATTCAAGGACCAGCGTGCAGTTGTCCAGGAAACTCCAGGACTCTTCGCCAAGGGCTCTACTGGTGACATGCTGCGCATTGTACACCCCCTCGATGAAGCTGAAGTCACCGAGAAGCTCACTACTCTACGTTCCAAGGGTATCGACACCGTTGCTGTCTGCTTTGCACACTCTTACATCTATCCTGTTCACGAAGAGAAGGTTGCCGAGATTGCTACTAGACTCGGCTTTTCCCACGTGTCTATTTCGTCTGCTGTCGGTGCCAACATGATCAAGATGATCAGCCGTGGCAGCTCTGCATCGGCAGATGCCTACCTCACTCCAGAAATCACCCGATACATTTCCTCTTTCGCAGCCCAGTTTGCCAACGGTGATCTGACTGGCATCGACTGCGAGTTCATGCAGAGTGACGGTGGCCTTGTTAGCCACACTTCGTTCAGTGGCCTTCGTGGCATTCTTAGTGGCCCTGCTGGCGGTGTCGTTGGCCATGCCCGTACTTCATACGACGGTTCTGCGCCCATTGTGGGCTTTGATATGGGCGGTACCTCAACCGATGTCAGCCGCTATGGTGGCACCTTTGAACACGTCTTTGAGGCTACTACTGCTGGTGTCAGCATCCAGACTCCCCAGCTCGATATCAACACTGTTGCGGCCGGTGGCGGCAGTATGCTCTTCTGGAGAGATGGCCTGTTCCGTGTCGGCCCAGAGAGTGCTTCGGCCCATCCAGGTCCTGCTTCTTATCGCAAGGGCGGTCCTCTGACTGTCACAGATGCAAACTTGTACCTTGGCCGCCTGATTCCAGCTTACTTCCCTTCCATCTTTGGTCCCAACGAAGACCAGCCACTCGACTATGACATCGTGGCGTCCAAGTTTGACGAGCTGACCAAGCAAATCAACAAGGACACAGACCGCGAGATGACAGCCTATGAGGTTGCCGTTGGCTTCATTGATGTTGCCAACGAGGCCATGTCTCGTCCCATTCGTGCCCTGACTGAAGCTCGCGGATTTGTCACCAGTGATCATAACCTGGCAACCTTTGGCGGAGCAGGTGGCCAACACGCTTGCGAGATCGCCTCCAAGCTTGGAACTCGCCGTATCGTCATTCACAAGTACTCCTCGATTCTAAGTGCTTACGGTATGGCTCTAGCAGAGTTGGTGCAGGAGGCCCAAGAGCCTAGCTCGGAGATCTACAGCGCCGATTCTCTTCCTCATATCAACGAGCGTCTTGCTACTCTTACTGCCAAGGTGACATCTGGACTCAATAGCCAGGGCATTCCCACCGATAAGATTGTTCATGAGGCTTATCTCAACATGCGATACAACGGAACTGACACCAACTTCATGATCCGGGCTCCTGTTGATGGTGATTGGTTGTCTGCTTTGGAAGCTGAGCATCTGCGTGAGCTGTCTTTCACCTTCCCTCGCACTCGCAAGGTCCATGTTGATGATATAAGAATTCGTGGTATAGGCAAAGGTGATGAAGTCACAAGTGATAACGATAAGCTTGTTCACGAGCTTCAGAGTCTACAGTTCTCGGTTGTTTCGACTGGAGAATCCAACACAGTAAGTTTCCCTTTA
The DNA here is from genome assembly GCA_009806335.1 of Davidsoniella australis. NCBI lineage: Eukaryota > Fungi > Ascomycota > Sordariomycetes > Microascales > Ceratocystidaceae > Davidsoniella > Davidsoniella australis. The sequence goes on along the minus strand of RHLR01000559.1, from coordinate 6,123 downwards.
TGCTCTCAGATACCTCGCTACCCATGGCAAGTAACTAACCTAATTTTGGTTCTTTCAAGACCAAAGCTTATTTCAGCGTTGGCGGACTACAAAGCACCAAGGTCTTCTTGCTCGATACACTCGAGACTGGGTCAGTCATCGTTGGCCCAGCTATCATCATTGATAGTACCCAGACTATCGTAGTTGTCCCTGGTGCTCAAGCCAAGATTCTATCTTCTCATGTGGTCATCGACCTTGCTGCTTCTGGTGTCGTTTCTGACGAAACCCCGGCGACTGGTGAGTTGGTTGCTGATCCTGTCAAGCTGTCTATCTTTGGACATCGGTTCATGTCGATTGCTGAGCAGATGGGCAAGACACTGCAAAAGACCTCGATCTCTCTTAACATCAAAGAGCGTCTTGATTTCTCTTGTGCCATCTTTGGCCCCGATGGTGATCTTGTTGCCAATGCTCCTCACGTTCCAGTGCACTTGGGAAGTATGAGTTATGCTGTCAAGTACCAACACGAATTTCACAAGGGAACGTTGCGTCCTGGTGATGTTCTCGTATCAAACCACCCCGAGTCTGGTGGTACCCATCTTCCAGGTCAGTATAACTACAATATCAACTATTGAAAGCATGTGAATCTCTCCATTCTACTAACACAATACGCTTTATCTATAGATATCACCGTCATCTCGCCCGTGTTTGAAGAGGATGGTAAATCAATCTGCTTCTACACTGCCTCGCGTGGCCACCACTTAGATATTGGAGGCTCCAAGGGCAATTCTATGCCGCCGTAAGTGAATGAAAATCCTTTTGTTCCACTGAGCTTTAAACTAACTATGCTATAGTGACTCGGTTGAGCTTTGGCAAGAAGGTGCTGCTATCAAGTCCTTCTTCCTGATTCGCGACGGGCACTTTGATGAGGACGGCATCGTCAAGATTCTGCTCTCTCCTGGTGAACACCCAGGCTGCAGCGGCTCTCGGCGCCTTAACGACAACCTGTCAGATCTCAAGGCTCAAGTTGCTGCCAACAACAAGGGCTCTATCTTGATCCGCTCACTGATGGCTGAGTTCGGCAAGACGACGGTTCAGTTCTACATGAAGGCTATCCAGGCCAATGCAGAGCTTGCTGTGCGCCGTCATTTGCTGTCTGTCCACGCCAAGTACAATGGCAAGCCCTTGACGGCTACTGACTACATGGACAATGGTTCTTGTATGAAGGTCAAGGTCACTATTGACGAAACTGGATTCGGCACCTTCGACTTTGCAGGTACATCTTGTGAGATGATGAGCAACATGAACGCTCCTCCTGCCATCACCAACTCGGCACTTATCTACACCCTTCGTCTGCTGATTGGCTCGGATGTGCCCTTGAACCAAGGCTGCTTAGCCCCTACCAAAGTCATTCTTCCCAAGAACAGCTTCCTGAACCCAGGACCTTCAGCCGCTGTCTGCTGTGGTAATACTTTGACATCACAGAGACTTGTTGATCTGCTACTTAAGGCATTCCGTGCCAGTGCTGGATCTCAGGGCTGCATGAACTGCTTCGGTTTCTTCGGCAACAGTCTAGAGCCTGGTAGTACTGTGGATGCCACAGACAACAGCAATGGCTTTGGCTGGGGTTACGGAGAGACTATCTGTGGTGGCGAAGGCGCCGGCCCTACTTGGAACGGTGCTTCTGGAGTCCAGATTCACATGACCAACACCCGGACTACCGATACGGAGCTAATTGAGAAGCGCTATCCTGTTATTCTACGCGAATTTTCCATCCGCAAGGGCTCTGGAGGTCTCGGCAAGTTCAAGGGAGGAGACGGAGTTATCCGTGACTTCGAATGCCGCGCGCCGTTGACATATGGAATCATTTCTGAGCGTCGTGTGCATCAGCCATACGGCATGATGGGAGGTGAAAATGGCCAAAGTGGCGCCAACTATTGGGTTCAGACTCAGCCTGACGGCAGCGAGCGTTGGGTAAACATCGGCCCCAGAGGTCAAGTTGATATGAAGACGGGTGATCGCTGTGTGATTCACACTCCTAGTGGTGGCGGTTGGGGCTCGATTGAGGCTGATACGACAGGAGAAGTCATGCCAGGTTCAAGCAATGACGGCTCGAATGTCACATATCCTCGTGCTACTGGCAGTGTACATACTTACTTGGTTGCTCAAGAAGCATCTTAACAATAGCGAGGTTGAGTTCTCGTATTTGTTCACGGGCATATGTAAATGGTATCATTCTTTTTGGGGGGATATATGTATAGCTTAGATGTATGGTTTGTAGATTTTTTATGTTCTAATTTACTTGTTTTTGTTTTTATTCATTTACTTCTAACTAGTCAAAACTGATTATCTCGATATTTCCATCTATACTTATGAATTATGATTAATAAATAGAAATTTTGAGAAGATATAACTTATTTCTATCAGCTAACTAGTTATACTACATGTAAATGCCATAAATACATGTTTCGTAACTTGTGACTAACTTGTTACATATATTATTTCATTTTGTAGAGTAAGTATACCTAAGCGTAATTAATATATTGCCTTACTTTGCACATACACAACATGTTTTTTCTCAGTTCTAGACTTTGACATTCATTGGCAAGTGATATGAGGAGCGATGTAGATCATAAAATTAAAGTCATACTAGTTATGATTCAGCTAATAGTCGAAAATAATATAGTAATAGCAACAAGAATAAATAGAATAATAAAATAGATAGAAGAAATAAAGTAATAAAACAGATAAGTAGTAAAAAGCAGTTTACCAGGTAAGCGCCGTCATAAGGTGGTGATGTAGTAGTATCTAGTACTTCTCGGTTAGTTTCCCATCACCCCATCCATCCAGTTCCCTAGATCCCCTAAGTTAAACGCAAAGTTGAAATCAAATAAAGAATTTATAGTTGTTCGACCGTCTAGTTACGATGAGATGCGGCACAGCTTGGAAGACTGGTCATCAAGGTTGCCGAAGACTCTACCAGTCATGTTCCAGTTCTCGGAACCGACAGCGTTGTGGGCGTAGAAGACATCGTACTGATCCCACTTCTTCTTGAGCTCCAGAGCCTTGTCATACTTGGAACCCCAGAAAGAGGTGGTGAAATCGGGCTCAGCGTAGTCAGCCTCAGACATGTAAGCACCAGCATCGGGAGAGATGGCACGGAGCTTGGCGGTCCAGTCGTCGGTGACAGTGTCGGAAATAGTCTTGATGTCATCAATGGTGACATCAGCATCAGTCCAGGTACCAGCGACGATCAGGTGAAGAACGGTCTCTCTCCAGGCGGGGTTGACAGCGTTGTCGACGACAGTGCCATCCTCGTGGCGGGGAGCGATGTTGAAGCCAATGAGCATGGCACCATCCTCGATGATGGACTGGACGGTATCCCAGGTGGTGTTGAACGAGGCAGCATCATCGAAGTTGGCCTTGGGGATCAGACGAGAACCCTGGCGGATGGCAAGGGAAGCCCAGCTCTCCAGGGGGAAGTTCTCCTGCCACGCGGGGTAGTAGTCATCATAGTGGCCGTAGGTAGCAGAAGCATTGATACCAATGGCGGACCAGGCAGCCAGAAGAGGCTCAGTGGTGTTAGCCTTGAAGTCCTCCAGAGAGGTCTTGGGGGCGAACCAGGGGGCGATGTTGAAGAGCAGAGAGCCGTTACCGACGGGGACAAGGGTGAAGTAGATGTACTGGCGCTGCTCGTAACCCCAAGTGGTGAAACCCTCGAAGAAGATGCGCATGGCCTGGTAGAGCTGGGCGTTAGTGATGCCATCCTCAGAGGTAGGGCCAATGGACAGGCCCATAGTAGAGACCTCAAGTTTGGGTTGGGCCTTGACGACGACAGAGGTAACAACACCGTAGGTAGAACCACCACCACCACGGACAGCCCAGAAGAGATCGGAGTTCTGCGAGTCGGAGGCAGTCACGAAGCGGCCATCAGCAGTGATGATCTGCATGGACAGGACATGGTCAGCAGCCATGCCGTACAAGCCAGAGAGAGGAGAGTGGCCACCACCCTGGATGTAACCACCCATGACACCGACGGTCTGGCCCTCACCACCGACGGCAGTGACACCGTACTTGTTAGCAGCAGCGTACAGCTCGTAGGCCTGGACACCAGAGCCAACCTTGAGGGCGGGACCAGTGTAGTTGCCCTGGGTGTAGGACGAGTAGAACTTGATGTCCTTCAGGTTGTGGGTCCAGATGGACAGAGCACCACCACCCATGGACTTGGCAGCAAAGTCGTGACCGGTGTTCTTGATGACCAGACGCAGATTCTGGTTGCGGGCGAAGTTGACAGCCAGCTGGACATCAGCGACGCTTGAAACGTTGACAGCGTAGGCGGGCAGACCACCAATCTGGCAGTGGCCGTTGCCGTGGGACCAGATGTCCTGGGGGACACAGAGGGCGCCATCGTACAGAGGAGTGTTGATGGCAGTAGGGTCATCGGTGAAGATGTAGGAGTCGTTGCTCCAGTTGGCAGTGATGTAGTCGCAGCGGGCATCATCACGGTTGCCGAAGTCGTCGAAGCAGACGGCCGAGATGGGAGTGGTCTTGATCAGCTTTCCGCCGGTGAGCTTGTTCAGGGCGGTCCATAGCTTGGTGGCGGGCCACAGACTATCACCAGAGTAGGTCTTGCAGTTGCCGAACTGTGCACGACGGGTCAGAGTGGCAGTGTCGTTGTTGGCAAAGTCGAAGATAGTAGCATCAGTGGCGTTGAGGCTAGTCAGGTTGGCAATAACATCGTCGGTGATTTGCAGAGTCTCAGACTCGAACAACTCGGCAGTGGCGCCCTCGACAGTCGAAGAGACAATCTCGCCAATAGCTGTCAGAGTGTCAGCTTTGCAAGTTAGGGCACGCTTCTTGGCGACGACTAAATTAGAGAGAAAAAAGGACAAATGTTAGGAATGGAAAGGTACAACCAAAAAAAAGCACAAGGGGTGAAATAGAGAGGATAGCAAGAGATTGGTTAAGATGGGTTAGACAAGCACCAAGACTAGTTGCGGGGGGTTTTTTTTTAACTTTTTACCGCGAGTTCAGTCTCAAGAACTTCTAGAAACATGCAAAACGAAAAGAGAAAGAAAAAAAAAAGACAAGGCTATGAATTGGTGGGCACTACCGCGTATTTTCTTTTCTTGCTTGAAAGTTCCGCGGCAACCTGTAACCGTTCGATGCTGGGTGTTATATATGGATATAAGGCTACTTACTGTCGTTCTGAGCAAAGACGACCGACGCCAGCAGAGCTGACGTGGAGAGAGTAAGCTTCTTGACCATTTTGGATCAAAGCTAAAGCTGGATAAAGCGGACGAAGTAGTAGAGTGGTGTGAAGTGGTAGGTAGAGACAGAAGAGTGGTCAGTGAGTGAGTGAGCGCAAGCGCAAGAAGAAAAGAACGAAGGCTCTCGATGACAAAAGTCAAATGTAAGAGAGTGAAGCAAACCGTTGTCAAAGGACTTGGAACTGTTGGTGATGGAGAAGACAAAAAAATTAGACTCGAAGGGAGGGCGATCGGCGGCGTCTTATACAAACTGAGTATAATTGCGGACTCGCGACTGCGGCTGAAAGTTAGCGATATAGAGAAACGAACTGCCGTGTAATTACGACAGTCACCCATCCACCCCGGTGTCCAAATTTCAAATTGTCTCACCTTCTAGCCCAACTGCCCTACTGTAGGCTAAAACCCGCGGAACAGACGGCCTTGCTTGTTTGGCTCATTGTAAAAGAGAACTCCAGTTCTCACAATGATACAATGCACCGCAGTGCAAACGATCCTAGCCATCAGGGGCTGGCCTTCCATCACAGGGCTCTCTTCTTGGTTGTTGATGCAGCTTGCTCCCAATCCATTCGCTCAGGTTCGCATCCTGGCCCTTGTTCCCTCTTTCAGGGCTAGCCGGTCTTTCTTATTTTTGCACTACCCTTGTCAGTCTATAAAGGTATGGAAGGGTGTGTAGTTCTCGCCATTTTTCTGACTACGTACAGCTTTTCATAGCTCCACCGCTACCAGACAGTGGCCCGCAAGAGACCCCCCCCCCCCCCTGTCCTTTTGGTTTATAAGACCCGAAGAATATTTTTATTTTTTCACCACGACTCATTCATTATTCTTGTCGATTTGAAAAAGAGAGGAGAACTGGGATTATTTCTTCTTACACTATCAC
>RHLR01000558.1:0-17685 GCA_009806335.1 Davidsoniella australis | reverse complement strand
AGTTTTTATCTTTCTTTTTTTCTTTTCAAAACTGTCCTATAAACTATAAATTAACTGTGAATGTATCGTGACAAAAACACCAAATGTCTTCGAGTATTTTGTAGAACTGTACAGATGGAGATATGATAAAACAAGGGAATCTATTTGGTACTATAATTTGGCTGTGCTATGTATGGCCAGTGACTATGGGAACCACTTACTCTAGGCGTTGTGTTAATATTGTAGCTACTTGCATGTAGGTAGGTAGGTAGGTAGATACACGCTACATATACTAAACAACTTTACCTCACGTGCTTTTCAGGCAATTATTGCGTCTTGGCGTCTTTGCTAATCTTGGCTAGTTCCTTCTGGACACTGTCCTTGACACGGCCCTGCAGTTCTCTACGATAACCGATGCCGAAGAGCACTTTGAACCATACGAACAACGGTGCCACAAACATGGCTTGCGTGACATGCGAGAGCTTCTCGTGGATATGCTTCTCAAACACAGCATTTCCAACTAGTTGCAGCATCCAGCCGACAGCAAGGGTGTTAAGCGCCAGCTGGTTAGCGGCATCGGCGTCAGCTTCACGCTGGGCATTCACCTGCGTCGTACCGTAAATGCAGAGAACAGCGAGCAGAGTACCAGCTACAGGCTCGAGGAGCACATAGAGGGAACCAAGGCTTAGAGCGGCTATGGTACCAAGGTTAAGATCTAGATGGGGCGGCGTCAGCCATTCCGGCAACGGTATCAAAGTACCGGAGTTAGAAGCCTAGTGAACAGTCAGTATGATCGATCACTTCACTTGTACTGTAGTATTTAAGGCGAAGACTTACCAGGCAGAAGACGGCAAAAAGAATTGGCGGCACGGTGATGATGTGAATAGCCAAGTTAATGGGATGGCTGTGGTAAGTGCCATACTTTACGATAGATTAGTCGGTTAGTAGCCCCAGCTTGAGAGGTCTGTACTGACAAAGTGACAGTAATCATATGCTTACAAAGACAAGGTGCTTCTCTAGCGACATAGGCATGTTGGCGATGTCTTAGAACGGTGCTGCCCTAGAATAAATAAAGCGAGGAAGACTAGAGACGGGTGACTTTGCAGGGAATATCTTTGTGCAAAAGAACGAAGAAGAAAATGAATAAGATAAGCTCTGGTGACGTCTCGTGCTCAGACACCGTTTCTAGACTTTGAGTTATAAGACAGATTACAGGCAAAATAGGCTTAATATGAAGCCTGAATCGGTAGAAAAGCCTTGCTAGGTAGGATCTGTTTGAACAAGCCGTGAGATCGAAAGAGGAAGTTTTTTTTGAGCGTGAGATAAGACTGCAGAGGCTCCGAAAAAGAAAAAGAAAAGAAAAAGAAACGGCACGTGAAAGTGAAGTACGGTGCGCAATAATGAAACAAAGAGACTGGAATATCCGGACAAAAAACGTGGCAACTCTTGGCTTTATAAAAAAAGAAAGCAAGATATATGTAGTTAAACAACGTTGAACAAAAAAAGAAAGCGAAAGAAAGGCTTAAAAAGGCGAGACAGAATTGTACAGAGTTCAACAATCAAGATATGGGAAACAAAAACGCAGCTTGAAAGGGGCGCTGATCAGAAAAGCAATAGGCATAGAAAATAAGTCGGCTTAGATTTAAAGCGAGACAAAAAAAAAAGACTAGAGTAAATTAATATTAAGAAGGAGAAGAAGAAAATTGTAAGAATTAAAATCGCTGAAAAACCTTGTTTTTCGATCTATAACAACCCCTCGTCAGGCAAGCAAATAGCGCACAGGCGCCCAAATTGAAGGCCCACTGCAATATACAGGATGACGATCTGCTGTAATCTGAGTTGCTCAGTGGGTTGCTATAGCGGATCTTGAGTGATTCCTCAGGGCGTCATGACAGCACATAAGTATCCTAAATATCCACTATCCACACTTATTCTTCATATTGAAGACTACCAAGTAGCATACTTCCGACTCTTTTAGAGGCTCTGCTACGCTGATAGCTCTGTCAAGCTTACAGCTTAGTTAACGAGCAACTTCATTTAGTGCCATGCCATATTCCTTGCATGTGAAAATATGCCGTTTTTACATTAGACCGTGCTAATTCTGCACCCATCACCAAATTAGCACAGTGTCAGCCTTGTCCGACACATTTTTACCATAACCTCCATTATATACACATTTTTCCCACCACGACTAAGTCAGCCAGCCAGCCTTGCGACAAATCTTCGTAACCTGGCCGCACACCCTTTGCACTCTGCGCTCTTGTTCTTTTTTTTTAACACTCCCTTTTCCGCCCACCCAACATCGTCGCATCACAGTCTATAATCGCCAATTGCGCTCGACAGCTTCTCGTCTCTTCTATTCCTAGCCATATCCTCGCCTTCAAGCCACCATCGACTCGAGGCTATCGCCGTCGCAAACTCGAAGCTTCCTCGCTCATAATGCTAGGAGCTGTCTCTCATAACTAACTCATTGATTTGAACTAAGCGCGAGACTGCAGACTCTTCTTCTCTTGACCCTCATCTCGCCTCGTCTCGTCTTTAACCGTTCTACCGAATCGACTCCCCATCCGAAGTCATTATCCCGAGATCTCGAGCCATCTACACCGGCTGTTGCTTGTCCGCACCACACCGCGCTTTCTCTTCTCTTATACCCGTTTTCTTTTTTCTTTTATTGGCACCCGGCTCTGTTGCCTACCCAGCTAGCCCGTCATGTTCTTCCTTTACGAAATGGAGCGTAGAGTCACTCTACACCCGTCGTACTTTGGTCGTAACATGCACGAGCTGGTCACTGAGAAACTTCTCCGCGATGTTGAGGGCACCTGCGCCGGCTCCTACTTTATCATTACCATCATGGACGCGTTCGACATTTCCGAAGGCCGGATCGTTCCCAGCAGCGGCCTGGCCGAGTTCACTGTTCGATACCGCGCGGTAGTGTGGCGCCCTTTCAAAGGCGAGACTGTATGTCATAACTTGCTGTCATCGCCAGCTTCATATCTGAGCTTATGCGCCACCGTGTAACTCCGTAGACAAGAAGCTGTTGCATCATATTTCGTGAAGAGAATAACACATGCTAACATCTAGCTCCTTCCCGGGGCGTTTGTCAAAGGTCGATGCGATTGTTGGCTCAGTGAATCACCAGGGCTTCTTCTGCCATGCGGGACCCCTCAAGCTCTTCGTCTCGTCCCATGTATGCTCTAGTTCTACTCTACCATGATGACAAACACTGTAGTTCGCACCTCTAACTTTAAACAGCTTATCCCCTCCGATATCAAGTGGGATCCCAACGCCACCCCGCCGCAGTATACCAACAACGAAGATACAGTCATAGAGGCCGGTACTCATGTCCGCGTCAAGATCATCGGTACCAGAACCGAGGTCGGCGAGATGTGGGCCATCGGCAGTATCAAAGAAGATTATCTAGGGTATGACCTACTCAAGCATAATACCAGCGTTTCCCTTAGCTGGGTTATGTGCTGTTGTTGCAACGCTGCCGTCATTCAAACAAAACATACTAACAATGTTACTTGTCACTCTATAGCCACCTTGCGGACAGTAGTTGAGTTGAACATATTGCTGTCTTTCTACTTGTTGCTAGTCCGTATGCTATACTATTATCTACTACAAACACAAACACAAATATCTTACGCAACAACAGTCGGCCAAAAGGTAAGTTGCTCGCTGGCTCTTCGAGACTATCCATCTGTATCCTTATATCTAGGGGGCCAAATCCTTACAATATTGTGAGTATGTGATATAGAGGCTCGTTTGGCTTTAAATTATTGTTTTTCGGGGGTTTTTTTTTCATTTTGTTTTTGGTGCGTGGTATTGCACTCAAAAAGGCGTTGGTTTTTTTTTCCTTTTTTTCCTTTCGTCTTTCATACCAACAATTATTATTTGACTACAATTCTCTATCTTCATGGAATAGACGAAGACTGTATACTACTATTATAACCATATCTGCTGCCCATGTGCAGTGCAATACATGATCTCACTGCATACTTGCATTATTCATATATACAAGGGTATATAAATATAATATGTATGCATATATTCAACTTATTACTATATCACAGATTACATATGAAAGTTGGGTGTTTTGACTCGTTGGGAGTAGCCTTTATATCAACGGTCCAGACCCTTCGAGCTCGACCACATAACCGGGCGACGCATCTCGATAGGTTTGGGACGTTGGTGAGTTTGTCCGAGTAGATAATATAGGTGTTACCGTCCGTGTTCCCGGGCTCACCATGGGACTTGCATCATCGTTATTAGACGAAGTAGCGTCCCCATGCAAGCCATGGTCGTTGTCGGAATACGGACTTGGCGCATATGTCCACGCATGCTGGCTTATCTGAACATACTGAGGACGCTGTCCCCACGATGGGTTCTTGAAGCCCCTATTTGCCGTATAGCTAGTCCTCCTCGGCGTGTTATTCGCACCAAAAGCGTTACTTTCCGGTTGGAAAGCCGGCTGGGACCAGCGTCCTGTGCTCTGTGACCATCGGAAACTACCGGGCATCATGGCTGTGCCGTCCGAGGATACCGAAGACACTGACATTGCCAATAACGCCGTGACCGGCATAGGCGTCTGAAGTGCCTCGTCACAGCTCAATGCGATGCCGACACCGGCTAGAACGGTCTTGGATACGGGCCGAGGCGGTGGTGGAGAGAACGGCGCATCGTGGTGCGGTGCCGGGAAGAAGATGCTCCGAGTGTGATTCGGCGAGCTAGTAGATCCGTTAGAGCTATTAGATGGGTTACGAGTCATCGCAACGGCAGAAGCCGCGTACGAAGGTTGTCTTGTGAGAAGTGTGCCGCCGCCCATCTTGGTCCTACCGACGACTAGGCTGCTTCGGCCGAGACCCAGTGTGCCTCTGCTATTGTATTCATTAGACATCATCGATGCTGCTATGGGCAGGGCCGTTGTGTTGTTTTGTGCTAGGCCGGGACATGCCGATGACGAGGGATATCCGGAGAATACAGAAGAGGCGGTGGGCCGAGTACGTGAAATGGTATGTGATAATGGAACCTGGACTTCCTGCAACATCTTGGCAAAGTGCGCTTCGGCAACATCATCATCGTCAAAGTTCAAAGTGCTCGTCTCGCCGTCATTATCAGTGAAGTGTCTGAACGAGCGGCGGCTATCGGCTCTGCTACCAAACAAAGCTTCACGAGTTCCCATTGCACTATCTGAGCGATTTCCAGATCGGCTAGTCACACGGATGTTTGAGAGGAAACTTCCACCAGCAGCATGACTATCCGAACGCGTTCCTATCGCTAAAGCGCTAGTTGGACGATCTGGAGGAGACATATTCGTAATGTCTCCAGTCTTGGACTGTGGATATGGCGGATATGTCGAATACGTTAGAGGAAACGGTGAGCGCAAATGGTCCATTTTAGAGCTACTGCTATCGTGAGACATCAAGGATTCTAACGTAGGTAGTGAAGGAAAGCCGTCAGAGCCAAGGAGATGTGAGGTTGGTGATACAGCAGAACGTTTCTCTGCGTTGGCATTTGTGTGGTCTTGACGTCTGCGCCGGCAGTGGATAAGCAAGAGGAAGGCAATGACGATAGTAGCGGCGATACAGCCTGTTATTATGCCGACTGTGGCGCCGAGAGAGAGCTTAGATGATGGCGAGTTAGATAGTGGTGAGCTAGTTGAGGAAGCTGAAGCCTGTGTTGCAGAAGAAGAAGCTGTCTCCGAATATGATGTGGGCATTGACAATCTAATACCATGTGTTAGTTACCGCCTATATGTGGTATGGATCTCGTTTGTCATTCTTACGTTGAAGAGACTACGGCCTCGTCCGTCGCTGACGAAGCGATTGTCGACAAGCTTTGCGTCGTTGTCGAAACTGAAGTCGACCGTGCCGTGGAAGAAGAGGACGACGATGTTCTCGTACTACTACTACTACTACTACTATATATCAGCCTACTGAACTGTCAATGCAGCTTCAAAAGACGTTGATATTACTCACGAAGTCAACTGTGTATTCACTAAGCATCTGCCGCTCACGCATTCTTGGCCTTGAGAACAGCATCCATCGCCACAACATACGCCACCGTTTGGACAACACTTGCCGCCTGAGCAACATACGGCATTGGCCGGACAACACCATTCCTGCTCAGCATCTCTCCCAGCTAGAGCGAGATCCATCATGCCTGTGCGTATCGTTAAATCTGATGACGAGGAAGATGATGACAACAACGAGGAGGAGGAACAGCATGTGCCGCAGTCGCTACAATAGCTTCCACTACCCGTTCCAAAGCAAAAGTTCATGCCGTCATTCTCGGTTAGTGAGCAGGTCGATGATTCGTCATCTCGTGGAACTAGTGTCAGTAAGCTGGGCGCATGGTTGTATATCGGCACTTGGCCTACGAGAGATCTCTCTGGCGGTTGCAGACTCGGTCGATTGTTCGTATGGAATGGCGAGTCAGGTGAGGCCAATGCTAAACTAGCAGCAAGCGTAAAGAGCCAGAACATAGTCGTCATTTTGGGCAGTGTATCAAAAACAACAACATATGGTCAAGAGTATCATGAGCAACAAGACGCAACAAACTCGGATTTCTCGAGGTAGTCAAGAAGCGCAGCAAAAACAACAAACAAGAAAGGAAAAAGAAGACAAAAGAAGCAGCCATGGCCAGATAGATCCGGGCATCCAGCACTTAATATCAGATTGTGTTCATAGTAATGTCCATCTCCGTCTGTCTTATTCTCCCCCAGGGCCACATTCGTAATTAGATCAGCGGGCCTTCCTCCTTTGTTATTATTTGTACGCTCCTAGTGCAAAGATGCTCTCTAACTTCCTCGTACAAGGCAGCCAAGGTAGATCAATCTTTCAGCAGCCAAACGTTGCGCCAGCCAGCCAGCAAGAAAGACACTGAAAACAACCATCCATCCCTTGCACTCATTAGCCCAGCGCCATTCTGCCCTATCGTTGCTACTATATTGCACGGTTCGGCAGCATCACAACCTACAACTACAAGCTTCGCCCTTCCACATCCATATAGGAGGACTCACAGCAATATATGGGCCACTATTGAGTTCAGGGACATGATGCCGTAACAGATTCATGCTTGCTGCAATACTATAAACTTAGGGCCATGCTTTAAGCTGCATTAGCTAATAGATGTTCGGCTGGAAAAAAGGACGCCTCTTTGTCTCTCCCTGTGATCAGGGCACCACATTACTATCCCATAAGCCCCCATAAACCTACTAACGATGAAGTAGCCGTCTAATTTGACTGAGATCTGTTACTGTATAATTTCGTTTCATGGTCATTTCTCTCTGTCCGTCACTTCATGTGCTGACATGCTTGGAAGCAACGCTATGCAGAGTAGATCATATCTGTACTAGACAGACGATACGTTTATCTTGCCTTATTTCCATCTTAAAAAAGCGCTGAACTTCGAACTTGATAGTTTCCTTGCCGGAAGAAAAGACCTCAAAATCTACTCCAATTACTTAAGACAAGTGATCATATTTTTCACCTCTCTTACAAAACAGCCAGTGAAAGGTTTTTGGATCCTAAAGAACCTACATGCCTCTCTTTTTTCTCCGAGTATTGTCTGCCTTGCAAGTAGGAAGATCTCTTTTTTTTATGTGCAAAGTAAGTACATAGTCAAATCTGTATGTATCTGAAAGCACAGCACGCACCACTTTAAGAGAAAACATTACTTCACCAAACGCCCGTAAACATAGCAAAATGCAGTTGTGACAGAGATTCTACAGAGAAAACAAGGGCAACTGTGACCTTACTACAACCCAAGTTGAGTTATGGTACCAATCATTTCTCCTCAAATGTCTTAAGAGACAACTCATGAGAGGCTGTATTCCAGGAAAAAAAGGCAGTGCTGGCGTGAATCGGCTCATGATGCCCATTTTATTCCTGCCAAAGCCCTCAATATCCAAACTTGATGCTATAGCATTCTTTAAGTTGTAGAGTAGCTTTAAGTTTATTAACAGAGCTAGATAAGAAGCCAGCAATCGCCTGCTCCAGAATGTCGGCCTAATACATGCTCTTTTGTCTATCTATCTATACTTGGTTTATACTACTTTGATATCGTACATATGCCATGCTCATCGCCACATCTTTCCTCGGGTCTCTGGCATCTCGTGCCGCTGCCGCCCTAGCGGAATCTTCGGCCCAGGCTCTAGCCAGTCGCGCTACCAACTCGACAGCAAGCTCTGCAGTCAACGCCGAACTTGCCAATCAAACTAACAGTCATGGTCTTGTCGGCTGGGTTGCAGCATCAGATACAAGAAGTACCTCTTCTATTATATATGCCTGTCTATCAGTCCTGCTTCTCTGCTCATACAAGTGCTTCCACAGAGATATCCCTCCATCTATGCACTTATATGTGCGCCCGTCCACCATTTTGGGCATGCCACTGATACCACACTCGCTCACTGTACAAGCCTGGACATCGACATTTTTACGAGTTCTAGGCATCATACTATTACCCGAGATCGGGGTAGCCTATGCCACTCTACAATACTCTATAGCGAAACACTCACTTCTCGATGTCACCTTGGGCCATCACAGCCAGGACAACAATGTCCGGGGCAAGAAACGGAGCTTCTGGAGCTTCCGCTATGACGGAGTTGCTGTCAACGTACCGCCTTGGACTGAGGAGGAGGAGAGGACGAAGCTAAGACAGAAACTCACCATGGCCCATGCCTTCTATGCACAGATGGGCGGTTTTGTGCGCCAGAATTCCGTAGGCGATGAAAAACCAGAAAACCGGCCTACGGAAGGCTGGCCAATCAGTTTACACCAGTATGGTACGTCACCCGAGCCTTTTTTTCCCTTATTGAAACTTCCATGGGATGCCCTAACACTCCAGTCTTTCTCGTCAATCAGTCATGTTCCTACGGCTCAGCACTCACGCAGTGCGTAAACGAAATTTCCTACGAGAAGGCGACATCGCATCGCTAGCCAGCGCCGACACATTGACCAAGCTCATCGCGCTGCTCCAGTCGCTCTGGCTCGTGATATCTTGTGCCGCCCGTGCCTCCAACTCACTACCTATCACGCCGCTAGAACTCGCCACTGCCGCCTACGTAATATGCGCCGCCGCTATGTACCTACTATGGTGGGACAAGCCATACGGCTGTGTACACCGTACCGTGATCCATGACTACGACGATTCTATAGCTGAGCGTATCTCTGCTGCTTACGCTGACTTGGATTTGACGCCTGCCCAGTTAAACACGATATTGCCCCAAGATAAGGCAGTCCGTATCTCTGGCAGTAATAGCAAGGAGAAGCTTTACGAAGACGATGATATAGACCGTTTCTTAACGCTTCTAACCTGGGATGTGGCTACACCCTCGTCGATCCGGAGTAATACGGTTCAGTCCCTCCTCTTCTATGTCATTTCCTTCGGTTTTGGTGCAGCGCATCTTTTTGCTTGGAACTGGGTGTTTCCTACAGCCAGGGCTCAGCACGCCTGGCGCTCGTTGAGTGTCATCTGTACAGTGGTACCACTAGGCTTCACCTTAGCATCAGCTATGCTGAGTATTCCAAAGATGGGCAGTTTGGGCACTCTTTTGTTGTTTTTATTCGTCTTTCTTTATTGGGCATCTCGTGTAGCAACGCTCATCTTAGCCCTATATTGCTTGTCGGGGTCTCTACCTGAAGTTTATGCGGATGTAGTCTGGACATCGTATATTCCATCAATTGGTTAGATTTTCATACCAAGAACTTTAATGCTAAGTAGATAGAAATATAGATATAGTAGTGAACATACTTGACAGTTTCCATAAAAGAAAGAAAAAAGACTAATGCTTCGAAATAGTACACGACAATGTTGATCGTCTCCGGTAGCCACTTTAAATCATCTTGTAGATTAACCCTAATACATACTCCCTATAAACCCTGTTCTTTTCTGTTAGTTAATTCCATGGCCATTTATGACATCATCATGATGCAACTACAACGAAAGACTAGGACTAGACCCCTCCTTTGGGAGCTTATTTGAATACATACATAATAGAAAACTCACTAGCTTTGTGATTGTACATGTGTACATATATTGCATAGTTAGATACATTGTTAGATACACACTAGTATGTTAAAAACAAAGAATCACGACATGTAATTACTTAAATAGGTTTATAGAAATTTCATATATTGAATAGAACAATTCGCTTAACAAAGTTAACTCCGACCTATTTACTTAACAATACCGTACACTAAAACAATGAGAAGAAGAGAAAAGATGGAGCGCCATGCAAAAAGCTAGCAGGACGCTTAAATGAAGAAAAGAAAAGTGCATGTGCCTGTATATTTTGTGTCGAGGGAGCCTATCCATTTATGAAACAGGTAGGCTGACGACAAACCGCCTTGATGGGTAAGGCCACTGTGAGAGAGATAGAAAAGACAAGTATATTGCGAGCCAAATTAATGGTCGATGCCAATAGCACGAGCTGCCGTGTGACCACGTCTGTTGAGCAACGTAGCGCTGGCAAAATTGAGCTCAAAGTCGGCATTCCCCTGTTCACGTGCCCGACGTTTGGCAGCAGCGGCCGTAGCTGCGGAATGTTGACCATAGCCAGCTTGAGCCGGCGCCATAGTTCTGGGCTGTTGTCTCTCGCCGATATGCGTATTGCGCAAGCTTGACTCGAGAGTATGATCGTTTGTGTGCTCCTCTTCATATCCGGGGTTTTCTTCATCTTCTTCAATAAGTTGGGCCAGGCTATGAGTGTTGCCTGAGAAGGGGGTTTGAACTCGCCGAGCAATATCGTAACTGATATCGAACATTTCACGGAGGTTGATGGCATCAGGCGAGCGTGGGTCGAAGTGTCGGCCGTCTTCAATGACGTTGACTGGGTGAAAGGCAGTTGGATTGGCGCTTGGTGCAAGAGATCCAGCAGTGGCATTGTTGGAATTGATCCAAGGATGGGCCAGGAACTGATCGATTGTGTAGCGCTCTTCAGGATTGACCTTGAGAAGGTGCGTGATTAGATCTTTAGCAGACTCCGAGATGTTGTCCCACCAGGGAGAAAGGAAGGTGAACTCTCCGCGCTTAACCTTATCAGATAGAGTACGCAGATTCTCGTCGTAGAAAGGTGGGAAACCGCATAGCACAGTGTAAAGTACACAGCCTAGTGCCCACATATCTACACCACGGCTGTAATTGTCTTCACGAACAATTTCGGGAGCAGTGTAGCCAGCAGTTCCGCAAGGCGTCTTGGTGTCGTTACTCCAAATCACCTTGGAGAGGCCAAAGTCGGCGATCTTGATCTGTCCGATACCACCGCCACCGACGCCTAGAGTGAATTCACCTTCATCAACCTTGCCTTCATCGCCGAGTTGCTGAGGGCGTGGCACGCGAGATGGTAGTACTGGAATGGGCGTAAAGAGAATGTTTTCGGGCTTGATATCACTGTTATTGAGCGTATAGTTAGAATTGCTAACGTCGCATGAAGCTTGGTAGCTGGTAGATTCACATACCGGTGGACAACGCCTTGGACGACGTGCATGTATCTGATTGCTTCAGCAACTTGGATGATAACATGACGGGATAATTCCTCACTGAAATATGTAAGGTGGACAATGCGGTGGAACAGTTCGCCTCCGGGAACATGTTCTAAGACCATATAGAAATAGTCTGTGTCTTCGTTAAACTCGATAAGCTTGACAATGTTCTCGTGGTTCATTCGCCGTTGGATGTTCATCTCCTTCAAGATGTTGGACCGCTAAAACTCGCCTGTTAGTACAATGCAAAAGAGTCCATGATGGCCGGCTGGCTGTGGCTAAGTACGACAAGCTGATTGTTTCGTATGGTCTATGCACATCCATACAATAGCTTGCCGTGGTTAGAAGGAGGAGGAGGCTTACTTCGATGGCTTTGCGACCTTGCTTAAAGTCAGGATGTAAACGCTCCTCACCCTGAATGAAAATTTGTGTCAATAATAATAGAATCCAGATAATCGGCAAGTCAAAGCAGGAGGGAAGAGAATGAGAAAGTCAAGACTTGTGACTTGATTTGTAGAGATGAGATCACAGTGGTGACCAGCTGGATAGACACAACGAGGATTATTGTGGGCAGGCTGGTGTGTACGGGGTCTAAGACAAAAAGAAACAAGGTCGGCAAAGAATATTGCTAAGCCCTCTTACCTGAGTGTTACCGAGCTCTGCCTTATGGATGATTTTTATAGCAACGCCATTAGGGAATTCGCCCTTGAGATCAAGAGCCTTGTAGACGACACTGAAGGCACCGTCGCCGATGCGTTCTTTGATCTGATATCTGGAGTTGAGACCTGGGTATTTGGTGGCATATTGCGCCTGAACGGGGTCTACTGACTGGATGCTTTCTTCGGGCTGAGGCACCTCGTGATGTTGAACAGATGCAACATCGTTGGGTGATAAGGCGGAGTTAGGGATATTGGCGTTTGGCTGGGGCACATTGAGGTTGTTGGGGACAGTCTTGGTCGGTTTCGCAGTGGCCGCAGGTGTGGACTTGGGCTCTTCACGACCCTTGGCAGCTATTACGGAAGGCATGATGTGTTAGCAAAACAGAATGATCGTGATATATTTTCTTTGGTGTTGAGTAGCAGAGAAACAGAAGCAGGGCATTTGCTCGCAATATTCCATGCTTTGGACGCAAAGGAATAGAAAAAAACACGGCAATTCTCAAAATAGCAACACGTGAGGTTCCTAGTCTGAGCTCAAACTCCAGAAAAGAGCAGAGGACGGACTAAGCTGCTTGTTTTGTGTTTGCTAAGCTTGGCCTCTCAACTCGAGCAAGTGACAGAAAGCCAGCATTGCCCTGACTTAGGCTGGGTAAGGCCCAGGGCTCAGGCTATGGCTAGTACTGTCATCCCCGGGTTCAGACTCTAGAGAACTGTAGAGAAGCCGATAGAGCGCTGGGGGTAGAGGCGGGAGCAAAGGCAGGGTAGCAAGTAACAAGGGACGTACCTTGACGCAGAATCTGTTTGATATGCTGCATTGTGAACGGATTATGTTGGAGCTGGGACTAAATGTGACTATGTGGTGATTTGACGTGACGTTGAAGGTGTCTTGAAGCCCTATAGCGTTCCTTTCTTGGTAGTGCGAGCTGTTACCAAAAAAGATAAAGACGATTGTCCACGAGGTAAATCAGTAAATCAGATGGTGGGCGAGCGAAGATTGTAAGTGAGAGTGAGTGTTGGCGAGAAGAAAGCCAAAGAAAAAAAAGTAGCTTATTATGCTGTGCAACAAGTGGTGGCTTATGCGGTGCAGTATGTGCTAGAGCCAATAAGGCAGATGAGATGCAAGGCGGGCGTCGTTTCTATTATAGCAGCTGCAATATCAGTAGTGGTGGTCTACACAATATGGAGCAGAGCTTCGCTGTGGGCGAATCGGAAGGCTGCGATAGTGAGAGAGAAGGACTGGCGAGATTGCGTCGCTGTCGATTCGATGTGCGCGTCGCGAGAGTGAGAGCGGGGCAGTGACGGCAGACAAGATACAGCCAGACAACAATGATGAGTGATCTTGATAGACGGAGCTCTTCAGTGGAGGGAGACGGAGTGGATGGGCCGATAGACCAGGCTGGAGCTTCGAGCAACCCGGAACAAAAAGAGAGATGGTAAGAGTACCCGACTTCGTAGATGAGCGTAGAAGATAAAGTATAGGCCTATAAGGAAAATGAGGGAATTGTAGACGAAGACGATGCTGGAAAGGACAAGAGCAAGAATCAAGTGCGTGCAAAGGTGAGATGAGCCAAGCTCGTATTTGGCGCAGGCTAGCGGTGTTTTTTTTCTTCCCACTTGCAATCTTGTAGTTGGTCAATTCCAGACGGCCTTTGGGCAACAGTTGGTAGAAGCTGTGTTATAGCGGCCTGTGGGCTGAAGCTTAGCGCCCGATACTGCTGGTCGGGCTGTCTTTTAGAAGTTTTTAGTGGTCGAGGGTGGATGGACAAAAAGGCCGGGGAGAAGGACCATTGACCGGAACAAGATATTGGCAGAGAATAAAGTGTGAAAATGTCTGCCTTTCTAGAGATAATAATCCGGATGCAGAGGAAGAGACGACAGAGAGAATTGAAAGGTCGAGAATAGAATAAAAAAATAAAACAAAAAAAACAAAAAAAACAAAAAAAGAGAAATCGACGTTGAAAGGCGGACAGCCTAGAGATAATAAAGGCTCGCTCTGATCTTCGATCTTGCTCTTGCTCAAAGCAGAGCGGGCTGCTGGTGGGCTGCTGGCGTGATTGGCTGGCAGGCTGGAAACAGAGCAAGAACGCTAAAGAGCCAGGGTTTCCTTACTCAGCTACAATGTCTGTTTACTATTTACGTTTCTACATATGTTTGGTGTAGCCGTTTGGCAGGCTATATTTCGCATCTTTTCTCGATTTTATTGTTGCCATTCTTAGTACATACATACATACTTAGGTGTAGGACTTGGGACAGGAATCATATAGATGACGGAAGATGCAAGGGAGGATGGTTGGAGGAAGGAGGGGGCGGCACCTAAGAATCTATTTCTAAGCCTTGAGCCTAGGGTCACATTTACGTAGTAGACATCTAGTTATTACCTAGTTGTGTGCAGATGTAGAGACGACCTCTGGCCCTCGGTTTGGATATACATGTGTACTGTACAATGTTCGGTATACTGACTGAACAGCCTCGACTGTCAGCATCGAAGGCTGTCAATGAATGAATCTCTACTTGGCTTCTATCAAGCCGTCATCAACTTTGGCCAATGATAAATACTGTGTTTCTGGCATTCATTGTCGACCAAGTCTACTCTAGTCGCCACGCTCGGCGGCTCTAGTACTACGACAAACTCTCCATTCTCCGGGTCAACCGGCCGACTAACCCGTTCCGCAACCGGATGATTATAGCCAAATAGATATAGCACTACTCACATACTACGCTACGCCCAGAGATGCGGCGCGGTATACAATCTGGCGCATCTTCTACCGTCAGGCCGTGAAGATAAATGCATCATCTAGTACTCTCGCCCATGCAAGGTCAATCATCAAAAATCAACTACAGATTTTAAGAGGAAAATAATAAATGAATAAAAGACGACTAGCTAGGCTTGCACTAACAGCAATAAATGACGTCGTTATTCGGTACTGGGCCTTACCCTGATTGTACCGACAACAAGCGAACACACAAGTTTGTTGCCACTAGCATTAATGAAAACATTAGTACACTGAGAAGAAGAGAAAGGTCACAAAGAGTATGAATAAGCTTATCATTTAGTTGTATAATAGTTGACACTAATATTTTTTGTTGTTCTACTTTATAATAGTTAGTTAACTATGAGAAAAAAATAGGGAACCTGATAATAGCGCCATCATAACTGTATCTATGTGCATTTAAGTAACTTAGCTTGGCCATAGGGCACTTATTACCTGGAATGGGCTATCTGCTATAGCACAAATTTCGAAGCCAACTAAAAGCCAGCCCCTTCAGGAGATCCAAATCAGGCACAGTAAACCAACCGAAGGGCACAGCGAGGTTATCAATACTGGTCCGTTTCGCCTAAAGCAGCAGATGGGGGATACGGATCTTTACTAGTATGGGTCTGATCTCGAGGGACGAAGTCTAGAACTAACCCAAGACGCACCAGTTTAGCCTGGTTCAAGGCCAGGCTGGGGTTCTCTGACTTTCTATACATTGTCAGCTCGATAGATGATGATCGATACTCTTCAAGTTAAATTACGAGGCTTAAATCTGTAGTCCAATATGCAGAAATACAGATGAATCAAGATGTCGACATAAATAGACGATCGTGGCAATGTCTTCAAGTATTAGAATATCAATATCATTTCTCTCTATGCCAGGCCTCGTTTATGTTACATCATATGATTCAAGCCACCAAAAAATGAGATAGATGCTGACACTAACTAAAACTCTGCTGACTTGCCTTGCCTCCCTAGTCTCCAGTCATCCCAGGCTCCCAGGTTTTTGACTTGTACATCACACTGTACGCTCTTCTTCGTCTCTTTCTCTCCCATTCACTTGAGGATCAGGATCAGAGACACAAGAGAACCTCCTTCTCCTCATCATATCCTAGAAACGCCCTAATTTCACGTCTTTCTCACAATAGCATTCCGTCATGGACGGGGCATTACCGACGTCACTCTGCATATGCGTCTCTCCACTTGATAGGTAGCTAAAATGTATGTTTTAATCTAGGCTTTCCATTCAGACCTTTTTTGATGGTACCTTGCAAAAAAAGTCACGAGCCGCAATAAGTAACTGTGCATAACTACCATTCTTTTTCATGCGTACTTACAGATACATATGCTTGAATATCTTATGTCTGATATCATCCATGCAGTCAATCCTCAGATCTTACTTTATATGTATGCCTATATGTATGCTGCCCAATATTCATTCTCTGTAATACCTCATAATGCTTAAATGCCCTCAAAGTGATGTTATAGACTAAGACTACTTACCTACCTACATTTATCTACCTAATTAAGCTCCTACTTAGGTAATAGAAGCCAATAGAAACCTAGAAAAAGGTTGTATCTCTCTGAAACAGCTTTGGATATCCCTCTCACATCTCCTATATTCTTGTCTTAGGCTACCTCACTTGTCAATTGATCACAATTAGATAGTATTGCCTATAATAATTCATCTTATGGAAATAAACAAAATACTATCAGAAAGGTCTAGATTATGACGACATGCAACAAATAACTTATAGCCTCTTTAACATATGTAAAGCTTTAATCAGTTTTCATAGACATCAATTTTCCTTAGGTAGAAAATAAAAGAGAACAAGCCAATCGGGTCGTCAACAATATTCCGGTATAGTAGTAACATGATTCAAAAAAGAGAACTGTGTCTTCCAAAGCCTACTCCCTTGTGAGGACATCATTTCGAGTAGACGGAAGATGTCCTACAGACTAGGCGCAGTACTGAAAATCACGACTGATAATATAACATCAACCATTCTACGAACACGACACTCTCCTGCGCATCCGGAACCATTGACCTGCCCTGTTGTTATTTGCTACAGTATTCGGTCACAAGATTAACAAGAGACATATAGTGTAAGATGTACCACGATAGCCTACACACTTCAAATAGACATATGAGTACAAAGTACATTCAGTTTCACTTACGGCCTATTTTCAGGATATCCTTGATTGTACATTATAGAATAGACTCATCACATAGCCTCTGACGCAAACGTGACTTGAGCATGACGGAGAATAAAGCGGCTTTTCTCCGTTGACTCCATGTACAGATACAGACATATGTAGCCTTGAACGTGAGCACATCATAAAGGAAAATTACATGAAAGCTATACAGCTGAGTAGTTCAGCAAAAAGAAGGGAAGTCGAGAGATGGACACAATCTACCTCTTGAAGGCTGTGGCAAAATATTTATCTTTCTTGGGAAAGATAATCCCCAAGTGTCATTTGATAGCCTTTGATATTGCCTTATCGTTGTACTTGTATTACTAATACATCAAGAAGAGTAGTTCTTATGCTAGACATTCAGAGTCAAAACGAATCGCTGATCTACAGTTCCCGCATTAATCAGCACGCCATGGCAAAATGAAATTCACATGTATGTACAAGTAATAATATTTGTAGAGATACTGTGTTGATATTCAAATAAGCAAGAAATATTGCGTATGTCTACAGAGATACAATGTACATGGCATGGCATGGCAAATATATACTACAACCTTGGTAATGCATGACGCTATCAAACATTACATTCTCACTCCAACTGGAGTGAAGATA
>RHLR01000557.1:0-17685 GCA_009806335.1 Davidsoniella australis | reverse complement strand
TTGAATCCACAATAATAGTTGCCATTTCTACCTTAATAAAAATGAATTAAAAAAAAAAAAAAAAAAAAAAAAAGTTGCATTCCCATCGGTTCAACAATCTTGGCTATCTGATCTCTTGTCTATTTTATCCCGACATGCATCTTTTGTTGTATTTTATTGCCGCAAACTACAACGAGAAAAGAGAGGCACCACATAGATTTATTGGAGTCATCGCCTATATCCAGAAATCTCATATTGTTGACACCATTGTAATAACGATATTATTTTACAAACTGTGATAAACAACGGCCCACGTTGCTTGGAATTTGACGACGAACATTCGTTAAAAACAATGCTACGTCTCAATTCTTCTAGTCGGACAACGTCTTTTTATTCCTCTCAAGATTCCTAACTTCAAAAGCAAACATGGACTTGATTCATTAGCCAGAAGAGAAACTCATATCCGAACACCGCTTGATTCATCATCCTCGGATAAAGAAGCAACGCCAAAATAGCCTGCTTTGTTTCTAACTGCTCAAGCCCCAGATTTTCATATGCTCGATACTAATTCTCTTCCGACGAGCACGTGCATTCTCAATGATACTATGTACCAATATATAGAGTATAACATTACAGTCTTGTTCTTCTTTGTTCTGGACTTGCTTTTCGCACACCCCCTCCCATCTGTTCTTTATATTCTGAAGCCATAGAGTCGCGACGGTGATGGATATCTCCACGGCAGGCTCCAGTACCGAAATCCATACCCCCTCAGTCCATGATGATGCTAGTAGTATACTGATTTTGTAAGATGTTGATCATCATCATAATCTTTCACTACTAACGTAGTCAGTATGGTGTTCTTGGCAGTATTACTACTATGTGGACGTAAGTAAGCAAGTTTGATCGGTTCTTTTTTGTACGTAGATTCGGCCTACGGAGTATATGCCCCAAGATGGCCTAGTAAGCAAGTCTTTTTGGCATGATGGGAATACAACGTGGGCTTGATGTGACGCGAAAGAAGAGAGCAGAGCTCGAAGGGGGCCCTAACGTACAAGTCACGAGGATAACTAGCCAGGAAGAAGCTCTGGGTATTATTCCCTTTCCCTCTCCTCTTTCCTAGTTTCTAGGAATGGGGGAGAATAGAGAAACCAAAGTTATCCTTGAAGAAAATGTGAATGGGTTAGTTATGTGCTGTCTTCTTGTCTCTCTTGGCAAAGCGGATTATTGTCTTCCTCTCGCTCAGTTGGTGAAACTGGGTGGACAGGGGACTGACAGCCTTCTTGGCCCCCCCGAATGCCGCCTTTGTCCGCTGTTCGAGATCTCGACAAGTGATAGATAGAAAATTTAGCTAGGAGAAATGAAGTAAATATTCACGAGAGAAAATGCGATGATAATTCCCCGATAATATCTAATATCTCGGTAGTAATATCAGAAATAGAAACAGCCACTTTTGTGGCGCCAGTAACAGCTGTCAAAATTATGAGCACCTACCTGTAACTATATTATCCATCACGATATTATGCTAAAGACTTGCTTTGAATATTGCCACACTACATTTGGTAGTATGTCGGCAATCGGGCGAGTTTCTCCGCTATCTGAACTATGCCAAAGAAACCCGAACAAAAGCTTCAACTAGTTAGTTACAGATATACAACTATAAATTACTAATTATGATGACATGGTTAATACAGTAGGAAGAAACACGCAGAGATCTTTTAGTGGTATCTGCCTTTCTATTTTTCTACGAACGTTTCGTTTTGTTTCGGTTTCTTTTTTTGGGTTTCCAAAGAAAAATAAAGGCCTTGTATGTACCCATAACCGATTAAGCGCCGTACTTTAACTACTATGCACATCTTCTTTCTGAGGTGTTGCTACTATGAAAGGGATGGATGCCAGACTAATCTGAGCAATCCTGGACACTAGGAACATAGAAAATTGGTGCCAGAAAACACGGCCTCGCCCGGAGTCGAAAAGGAGCTCTTAGTTAAATCTCTAGACTATAAATAAAATCATCATCATCATCAACATCTTCTTTCTGGGTTAACGGAACGTATAATCTAGCACTGGATCCTGAGATTTCAATCAAGAAAGTACTCATACAATATTGGACAAGAAAGAGACAATATACAACAATATGTACACATTCATCGTCTCTTTCACTGCTGCCGTACCGTACCACAATAGGCTATTTTTCTGGTACAAAAATTAACGTTGTCTGCACGACCATATTCCCACAATGATAGTTGTATGTATTTACTCTATCCTACCTATTCTCTCGGGGCTTGGCGCTTGGCGCTTATTGTTATAACCTTGTCCCACTTTGTCAATATATAACTCACTGCACAACGACTATGCCATTTTACTCTGTTGACTTCATAATTTGCTATACATCGTATAGCTTGGTCGTATAGCTTGGTATGTGTCCTTAATGCTAGTATCCGTTCAGTATTGAAGCGATACCCTGACTTTCTCTTGGCTAGTTCCACCACAGTTAGTGCACATACAGATACGTTGGTTGAGATGCATGTTCGATGCATGTTCGAATACATGTGGTCCGCATTTTAGGTTGCGAATGTACTGTGCATATAGTGCACATATTGCCCTGGCTTATATGCAGAGTAAATCACTATTGCTGTTTCTGTTCCAACAACAAACGCGGATTTGTATAGTTATGCATATACAGTATGTCTCGTATTTTCCGAACACAGTCTCTGTGATACTCAGTAACTCACTAGAAACAGGAAAACATGGCTGATCTACAGCAACATTGCAGAGCCTCGAAAGACAATAATTTTGTTCGTTTGATAGTGTATAACTAATGGCTTGTACATGAAGCATTGGTGGCAATAGATCGACACAAACAGGCGCTTTCTACTGTGCCCTCGGCCCTCGGCCTTTGTCTTTTTCCCTTTACTTTTATGTAGGCTTTGAACAAACGCAATATTGTTATGCAGGATCGATCGGGAAACATCGCCACTATACAACAATGTAATTAATTTATTGCTGGATTTTTCCTTTGCTA
Organism: Davidsoniella australis; assembly: GCA_009806335.1. NCBI lineage: Eukaryota > Fungi > Ascomycota > Sordariomycetes > Microascales > Ceratocystidaceae > Davidsoniella > Davidsoniella australis. The sequence goes on along the minus strand of RHLR01000557.1, from coordinate 14,684 downwards.
TTTCCCTTAGATATCTACGCGTGGTGCTTACCTAATACTAAAGCCCTGGTAGAACTCGAACAAAGAGAACTAGCTAGTTCTACATGTACAATACCTTTTAAACAGCAAATTGCTTATACTTCATGTTACATAGCACTGATGACACATAGAAATCTCTCACATCCTGGCTGATGCCAACTGTAGATCAACATTTTATAGGAGGTTTTCATTGTGTAGCACTTTTATCTCTTCTTGTTTTCTCATAACCTCCACACCCTCATTCGGGAAGAGAATTCTTGAAGTTGGTGATGTGCCGTCAGCCACCTCGTCGATGCTAAAGTCACGCACCTATTGAGATCGAGAATATCCTCCCCCCAGGCTAGCAAAAGCTTGCATGGTGACACGTAAATTGCGATCTAGGTTGAAATAAGCAAGTCCATTCCCGACATGAAAGAAGAGAGACTTTCGGTTTGACGGTGTCTAGATAACAGCCTATTTCCATCCTCTTCTCTCTCGGTGCGGATGGAGGAATAGGAAGCTTCTTTCACTTCAAAGTTCATACACACACCCTACCATCTTTCCCCAAACTCTAGACCATCCCCGTTTTCTCCAAGGTTTACCGTTGTTGTTCGTCAATATCAAGGTTTTTTTTTTCCTTTTTAAACCTTTCTTGTAGAATACGGCGAGTCTTTCGGCCCTTTTTTGTTCATCCGGCACTGAACGCGCATTTATTGATTTGAGGTCCCATGGGCATCCGGATCGTGAAGCTACTTGACTCAGAATACATCACAACATACTGTCTAGTATGCCTTTCCTTTTCATTATGTCATGGGGCTATCAGAATAAGACATATGACTACACCCATTGCGATGGCAACTCACATTGGTTGACTAGGAAGTTTATCCTTCTCGTGCTTTCGTCTCTTCTCTTTTCTTGTTTGCTCGTTGTTATACCTCCGAAGCAGACTATGTTGGGCCAATGTAGTATCGACATATAGCGATAGTTATTCTATGTATTATCCAAGAACCATTTTATGCCGTGAGGTTTATAGAGACTATGCTGAGCTAACACCGACTTGCTTGGCCTTGATTACAAAGCAATGCCAACTAGCATTTATCCAGGCCAATATATTCGCGCTGACGGCAGTATGAGTTCAAGCTCAAGCGGCCGTGTCTGTTGTTGTCAGTATTAGTCAAACTGCCTACTATGTTAACTAATCTGGAGTATCTCGATGGCCAGGGTTGGCAGTTGGAGATAGTAAATACTTCTAAGCCCGTTCGCATATTGGAGAAGAAGGAAAACTATAGTTTGAAGATGCAAATGAACCACACTAAACATTTTCATATTTCGAGCCTCAGGGACCACGGCGAACATGAGGAGATAGGAGAGAAAATCGCGTGTCTAGCTCCTCTCCCGCTGGATAAAATGTAGATCAGACTGCATCGACGTCGAGAGCAGCAGATATGGATCGAGGAGTCACATGTATATATCGCTATTCATCGCGTGGGAGGAGCTATTGGCTACGACGTCCTGTGGTAGAAAGACTAAAGGGAGGAGAAAGACAACAAAAGTAAAAGTAGTAGTACACCTAGTGCCCACCTGAGCGGTCTTCTTCTTTTTTTCTCGCACCAAGAAGAGGCTTAGATGGGCAGGTTGATGAAAATTGAGGGGAAGCACGAACAAAAGATCGAGATATGCTAGAATCAATAAAACCATGGCCTGTCTAAGTCACTGGAGAGGCCTCTCTCGTCTTTCTTCGCTTGCCAAATGCCGTAGGCATCGTTACTTCATTACTTTTAGCCGTGGATTGTGATGCCGGCGTGCCATCTAATCAAACATTAAAAGCTATAAAATGGCTGGTTTGTTAGAATAGTATTGAAACGGCGCTTCGTCTTTCCTTTCCGACTGGCTCCCCATTAGTTAGGTTAGTGCCTTCATCCCCACAATCTTGTTTCCTCACAGGGCCCGCTTGCAAAGTAGCAGGGTAGAAATAGTTGTAATAGACACCCGACCCACTAAACTAGGCGTTATTTTTGCGCTATATATGCATGCATTGTAATTATATTGGCCTTGACGATACTTTTTTTTCACACCAACGGTTTCCCCACTAACAGTCGACCCCATGGGGGAAACAGGCGAAGGATTGCTCAAAAGAGCTTAGTTGACGACAGTCTAGTTCCGTTCTAATATAGTTTTAAGGCCGTTCGAGGGAGCGCAGAAGCAGCAGGAGAAGAAGCTCAGGCTTGCAAAAAGCCTCGAGAAGAGAAGCCTTGTCTACGCCCGCAACACTGGAATGTGCGTTGATGCGCATGCGCATATACGGCATGACTGCTTTCTATAGACATATATTCTAGAAGACAGCCTAGATGAGATCTTTTGAAAAGGCTATTGTCATGTTTGACATCATCGTTGCCTAGGAGGGTCTGTCTCCAAAAGAGCTTATCCAAGAAGCGGCTATTGTCTCCATGGCCATATATGTATCTGTACTGATAGTTCTCATGCAATGAAAGTGTCTCCGCCGTCATCACCATATTCTTCCTACCCATTCCTCCCTGTATTGTAACTGGCATCTTCCCATTCCATACAGTTTCTACGCGGCGATCGGCATTTCCATGTTGGGGCACGACCGGAAAAAGGCGCGATGCGATGCTACATCGTCGTCTATTATTTAGCCACACCCCTTCTGGGTTCCTCGCCGATAATTATTTCTAGACAGAAAACAAAAGAATATATGTAGTAGAACCCATGCTCGACATCAACAAGCCTAGTGGTATGCATTGTATAGATATGTGCCAGTAATCATGGGTAGCATTCAGCTACCGCCATTATAGAAGCCTAGAGCGGCAATGGATAGCTCTGGATCGTCATGGGAGGCAAAAGAAAAAATAAAAAACAAAAAACAAAATAGGGAGCAAATAGGGAGAATAGTTCTCAGACCCGCTGATCTTGTGACCTGTTCCAAAAATTCTCTAGGAAACAGACAACAAATCACGCTTGCCATCGTCATTTCCCTGACTTTAGCCGCAAGGACGTCTGTCTGTTGCTTTCCGTTGGAGAGAGGGTGCGCGCATAGCAACTGCTCGTCCACTAACATGCAACTGCTCGATTAAGCATTTTTATTTTCTGCTCTGCTACTTGCACGCCTCAATTTGGCTTTGTGCTGTACATAGTAATTTCCGGTTTGTACATATGTCCTGATTGTAGACCCTTTACCCGTTACCCTTTTTCGCGCTTTCTCCTTCCAGAGGGAAATGTGAGCGAAACAAACAAACACTACGAAAGAATGAAGATGAGATCTTGGCAAGATAGAATACGAGTTGAATAGGCGGTCTTCTCGTTGCCGATTTTTCTTTCTTAAAGTTCTTCGCCTTGTTGTCTCGGTCTGCCATCCAAGCTAGATCTAGATGAAGGGGAGGCGTGTGACCAGAGCAGCACTGGGATGTGGATGTAGCAGCAGCAGCCATGGATGGATCCTCTCTATCTGTATGTAGCCTGTTGTCATAACTCATAATGTCCTGTAGCAACATGGTAGACGAGAAAAAAAATGCCGGGAATCGATTTGCAGCGACCATGCTATGCTGTCTGTGGCCGTGAAGTCATAACTTATGGCTCATTTAGTAGCCGGCTATTGGCTGGATCAGCTTGCTACCTAACACGCTCCTCCTCTTGCACACACGCCTTTTCACGCCGTCTTAGCTTGGAAGCGGCCTTGACTTGTACTTCTAGTCGTACTTCTTCTTTATACCTCCAATGGCCGGCGCACAACACCATCGCCAAATTTCTATATAAGCCTTGCGTCGACCTCCCATTCCAGTGATCGTGTTAGTTCTTTCCTCTTCACCCTCATCGCTTACCTCAGCTTTCAAGGCTCTTTCTCATCTCAGTTCTCATCCCAGGGAAGTTGCAGATCTATCTCAATCTGCTCTTCATTGTTGATTCACTTTCAGACTGTGATCTTCCATCATCCTTTTTGTCCTCCTTTATATATCTGGCCGTTATCCCGTGTTCAGATTCTCATTCTTCTCCTCGTTCCATTCCATTCATATCTGCATCTTGCTGTTTCTTCTATTTTATAGTACATATATTTACTAATAGACATCATGCATAAGCTCAGTGTCTTTGCCTCTGCCTTGCTGGCAGCGGTCAGCCAGGCTGATGCCGCTGCTGTTCACGTTCGTGACACTGCCAGCACCGACAACTCTACACTGGCTCACTCAGACCCTTACTACCCTTCGCCATGGATGGACCCCGAAGCCACCGGCTGGGAGGAGGCGTACGCTCAGGCCAAGGCCTTTGTCTCTCAGCTCACACTACTCGAGAAGGTCAACCTGACCACCGGTGTTGGGTAAGCTACCATTTCTACTATTAAGATGCTCGATCTTCGTACTAACAATCTCTCTCTCTAGTTGGGAATCGGAGCGCTGCGTTGGTAACGTTGGCTCTCTCCCCCGCTTCGGTATGCGCGGTCTCTGCCTTCAGGACAGCCCTGTTGGTGTTCGCTTGGCTGACTACGTCTCCGTTTTCCCCTCTGGTATGACCGCCGCGTCAACTTTCGACCGTTCTCTGATCTACCAGAGAGGTGTGGCCATGGGCAGAGAACACCACGGTAAGGGTGTCAACGTCATGCTCGGCCCCGTCGCCGGTCCCTTGGGCAGAGCGCCCGCTGGTGGCCGTAACTGGGAGGGTTTCTCTTCCGACCCTTACCTGACTGGTGTCAGCATGGACGAGACTGTTCGCGGTATCCAGTCACCCGGTGGTGTTATTGCCTGTGCCAAGCATTGGATCGGCAACGAGCAGGAGCACTTCCGCCAAGTCTCTGAGGCTACTGGCTATGGTGATACCATTGCCGAGAGTTACTCCGCCAACATTGACGACCGTACCATGCACGAGCTCTATATGTGGCCCTTCGCCGATGCCGTCAAGGCTGGTGTTGGCTCTTTCATGTGCTCTTATCAGCAAGTCAACAACTCCTACTCATGCCAGAACTCAAAGCTGAACAATGACCTGCTCAAGGGCGAGCTTGGCTTTCAGGGCTTCATCATGAGTGATTGGCAGGCTCAGCACACTGGCGTCAGCTCTACTCACGCCGGTCTGGACATGACCATGCCCGGTGACAGCAGCATGAGCTCCGGCAAGTCCTTCTGGGGTAGCAACATGACCCTCGCCGTCACTAACGGCACCGTTCCCGAGTGGAGAATCGATGACATGGCCATGAGAATCATGGCTGCCTTCTACAAAGTCGGCTTCACTCCCGACAACCTGGTTGACATCAACTTCTCGTCGTGGACCAAGGCCACTGAGGGCTATCTCCACGATGCTGCCGAGGAGGATTGGGGTGTCGTCAACGAGCACGTTGATGTTCGCAACGGCACTGTTCACGCCGAGCTGATCCGCGAGATTGCTGCCAAGGGCACCGTTCTGCTCAAGAACGACGGTATCCTGCCTCTCAACAAGCCCAAGTTCGTTAATGTCATCGGTGAAGATGCCGGTTCTAACCCCTATGGCCCCAACGGCTGCTCTGACCGTGGCTGCGACCGTGGCACTCTGGGAATGGCCTGGGGCTCTGGTTCTGCTGACTTCTCCTACCTGGTCACTCCCGACACTGCTCTGCAGCTGCAAGCCATCAGCGACGGTTCTCGCTACGAGAGCATTCTGTCCAACAACGCCTGGACCCAGGTTGAGAGCCTTGTGACTCAGGACAACACCTCGACTACCATCGTCTTTGTCAACGCCGACTCTGGTGAAGGCTACATTAACATTGATGGTAACGAGGGTGACCGCAACAACCTTACTCTGTGGAACAACGGCGACGAGCTCCTGAAGAATGTTTCCTCCGTCCGCTCCAACGTCATTGTAGTCATCCACTCCACTGGCGCTGTTCTTCTGACTGATTACTATAACCACCCTAACATCTCTGCCATAGTTTGGGCTGGTATTCCCGGTCAGGAGTCTGGCTGGGCCATCGCTGATGTTCTCTACGGTCGTGTCAACCCTGCTGGTCGCTCTCCCTTCACCTGGGGTCCCACTGAGGAGTCCTACGGAACCTCGATTATCTACAACCTGAGCAGCCCCCACGAGATTGTCCAGGATACCTTCTCCGAGGGCCTCTTCATTGACTACCGCCACTTCGACCGTGTTGCTCCCAACGCCAACGACTCTGGTGCTCCCATCTACGAGTTCGGTTTCGGCCTCTCATACACCACCTTTGAGTACTCTGACCTGCAGATCAAGGCTCTTGACAATGTCTCTACCTACACTCCTACCACCGGTTCAACCATTGATGCTCCTGTCCTAGGCAACTACAGCACTGACCTTAGCGAGTACCTGTACCCTGATGAGGTGCGTCCTCTGAGCGGCTACATCTACCCCTACGTCAACTCTACTGATGGTGCCTCTGCCTCTGGTGACCCTACCTACGGCTCCACTGCCGACGAGTTCCTGCCTACCAACGTTCTTGACGGCACTGCCCAGCCCCGCCTGCGTTCTTCTGGTGCTCCTGGTGGCAACCCTCTCCTGTGGGAGACTCTGTACGAGATCACTGCTACCATCACCAACACTGGTGATCTGGACGGTGATGAGGTTCCCCAGCTGTACGTGAACCACGGCGGCCCCAACGAGCCCGTCAGAGTTCTGCGTGGTTTTGATCGCCTATCCATCTCTGCCGGCGAGAGCGCTACCTTCACTGCTCAGCTCACTCGCCGTGACCTGTCTAACTGGGATGTTGTTCTTCAGGACTGGGTTGTTACCAACTACACCAAAACTGTCTGGGTTGGCCCCAGCTCTCGCAACCTGCCTCTGACTGGCACTCTATAAAGAGTATCTTTTCTAATTTGGTGTTTTTTTTCTTGGTTATCTTTCGAAAGTTTTCATTTCCGGAAATAACAGACAAGATATGTGTGGGTTATGGCGAGGTTTTCCACAAAATCTGTATGATTGCTTGTAGTGGAAGTTTCTGACGATATGATTATGATGGTTTTCTTTATGCCTCTTATGTATTTGATTTTCGCTTGCTTTTTTTTTTCCCTTATTCCTGTAATTTTTATTTCCTATTATCTAGTCTGATAGTTTCGACTATTTTACTTAATTGTATTTTTGTTATCAAAATTTGCATCAACTTGTAACTTTCTGGTATTGACATGATTAGTGTGATCGTGAATATAATGATATAACCAAACGCAGGCACGATACGTATTTAACAAGTTGCCCTTGGTATTTGTATCGAAAGAACCCATACTTGCATCGACTAATAAGTACAATACGCTTCATACTCAATTGCTTGATAGCTAAAATGCAAATAGATGACTATAGAGGCTATTAGCACATTGCATGATTGATTATATAGGATATAAATTTGTATATTTGACATTTGATACAATGAATACATTGTTCCTTTTGGCTTAAACAATGGTAAGAAATAGAACCTCAACAAAAAGATATGATATAGAAGAGAAGGCAAAAACAGATAGCCTAAGCTTACCCATTTACACAGATGGATACATAGTTATGTATATAAATACATCAAGCCACTCGGTGTTGGTAAGCAATACACGGAATCAAGGATCATGAACTACATGTAGCCCGTTCCATATATGTATTAGCCGCCCGGGTGGGGCGGCTAAATAGCTTGGCTCATGACCAGCATTACATGTTACTACATTCAGGTTTTATATACCAAATATGTATCCAGATACTAATGTACATGGCATATAATCCATACCTACAACTACAATATTAGTAATACTACGACACTTCCAAATCCAATTTGAACTTCATATACTCTACAGTTAGGTATGTACAACTAGTTACAAAACTTCCTGCATGGCAAAGATAAACGGTGGAAGATGGTTAAGGAAACCTAACTATATTTATATAAGACATATATCACCCCACATAATATCGACCTTGACGATGCAGGATCGATCCTATCAAGCTTCCACCTAAGCATTGTACATATATCTGTATGTGCAGCCATGTTTAGCATTTGACTAAACCAGAGAGTTCTTTATCTACAAAGAAAGACTGTATCATCATACAACAACATATATAATGTACATATGTACAGATATTACGTGTTTGACTGCCAATAGTATATGCAACATATGTGATATTTGCAAGGTGTATGCTGTATCACTACGGGGATCGACCTAAGATAGACAGAGTGTTAAGAGAGTGTATTAAGAATCACCTATGGGGAACAAGAGTGAGAGTAGGTGATGTTGCTATGAGTACTTATACTCAATTCCGGTCTCACTTAGCTGTGAGCCCTAACGTACGTAACCCTGCTCCCGACAATATTTGTATTGTGGAGAGAGGCATAATGATGTACATGACAATAATTATTGTTTTCAGACTTGCCTACCTATTCTCTTCTTCCTTTTTTCTTATTTCTTTTTTGCAGACATATTTTGTTACTTGATTGCTGACTAAATCCTTGTTCTTATGCTACAGTAGCATTATTGACGTAAACGCCAGCTGTCTATCATCAGTCCACGATTTGATCTGTTTCTTTTTTTTCTCCGTCAAACTAGTATATCCCCCGAAAAAAGAAATCTGTTCGTTTTGTGGCTATTCTCGTTCATTACCCGATCTCAAAAACCGATAGATAGAATTAGGAAAATAAACTAGCATAAGCCGGTATTTCTTGTCATTTCAAGTGTCTCGATTATGTATGAATGCCCAGAATGAAAATGATACGAAAAAAAAAAAGATGCCAGTAAATAAATAGTCGATTTAGGCAAAGCCTCCCACTTTAAGCTGCTTGCATTTCCGTTTCGATAAATAGCTTCCTTTATGCATAGCGTCATATCGAGTAACACTAACCCAAGTTCATGCCCTATTCTTTGTTATTCATTCATGTAGCTTAGTAGGTAATGATCCGGAGCTAGCTTTGCGTGTTTGGAAAGGGAATGTGTATTACATATATACACGCAGAGACAGTTTAACAAGATGGATCGTCGTTGGAGAACAATCCCACTTGTTGCATGTCTTCCCCGCTATTGGACACCAAGTGAGTAGATCGTAAGAACGAGATATCGACACATACATATATATACATACATATATATACATACATTTATAGTGGAGAGTTGATTACACAGTCGGTAGTAGGGGCGATGTACAACTATATCTTTTTGGATTGTACGTGGTAAGTTTAGGGAGGGCGAAGAAGAAGATATGGAAAAAGAATAGAATACCTTATTTGTGGATGGGTGGAGCTTCGGGATAAAGGGAACAAGTAACCAGCCCGTAATTCTTCTTATCGGTATCGATGATACCGATGGCTGATATAGCTATGAAGGTGTTAACTTGTCCATGGCCGAATGGCTAGTCCAATGATTTGTTGTTCTGCCCAGCCACTTCGTCATCGATCAACAAATGATTTCTCATATTCTGCATGCCCATTTATACGTTACCTACACCTTTTCTTGTTCTTTGCCGTCTCTCCAACATGAGTCTTGAATGATGAAATAAAAACCCTCAAAAGGTAGACAATGGAACGACGCGTTGTTGGTGAGTGCTTCATGATGCTTGGAGCGGGCCTACAAGTTGTTGAGGGTTGCATTCTCTGATATGGAATGCACACCCACATGCAGGCTATAGTTACAATCGGAAGGCCTGGGTACTGGTCGGGATGTAATCCGCCTGAACAGGACCACTAAAGAATATTTCCGCTTGCGGCGGCTGGAAAACTCGTCTCTCATCTCTAACGGACGTAAGAAGTAAAGGGCATCAAATAGGCCAGATACATAGAAGAGTTGTCCATAATCTACATTCTACAAAGTAGAAGTAGTAGCGGTTTTCATAGATAGAAAAACGCTCTCACTCTTTTTTCCTTTGTTAGTACTATTAGCTACATACACAGATAGCTAGTGAAGTTAGTTCATTAGCGTGAAAAAGCCCCAAAATGGAGATGACATGTGTCTGCCAGTCTGTCTGTCTTATTCAAGCCATTAGCAATGTCGAATAAGCCTAAAAGGTATTTAAGCCTGCAATTCTGAGCACAAGCAGTTAGTTTCCCTGTAGATGTATCCGACCTTGTCTGACAGGATGCCCCTCATCATGAGACGTTTTCACAGGGTTGGAAACCACTTTGATAGCGAATATGCTCTGTTGGGCGGCAAACATGCATAAGCCAATTGAGATTGTGCATCTATTACAGGCTGCAAACAAAGAAGCAGAAACGTTGTTGGAGCTCTTTGTTCATAAGACTCGGTGCGTGCAGAAGGATTGCAAGCTGCGCTGTCCATCGTGGACCAGCCTGTTCTAAGCGAGCAGGGGTTGGTTTGAGCCTACCAGCCAGACTTTGCTTGGTTGAGTCCGCTATCAACAAGTCACACTGGATACAGAAAAGGTGCTATGGAGAAGTAGTTTGTGTTAGAACATGTGGTTTCTTGTGCGTACGCAAACTGTGTCGGGTACATACCAGCTATAGGTGTGATTCCAGGAATGAAATGGAGCGTGTGCACAAATCTCAACAAGCTAGCACCGCCCAGCTAAGTCTAATGAAATGGCTATTGTTTCTTTGGCGGTCACATTCCAGTTTTCGGTCTTAGACACATATCATCGGGCGCCCTGAAAGACTTCCCAATAAAAGAAGGCTGAGTAGTAGATGTGATTGATGTATCAACATTTTAGTTTTGGTGTGATGGCTGGCGCAAGACACATCGAAAACCAGTGAATTTTTTAAAAAAATAAAAAATAAAAAAATAAAAAAATAAACCTCCGATCTAGCCTGAAAAGACGTAAATAGAGCCATAGACTCGGTTCCATTCACTGGACTGAAGGAGGAAGAAGGGAAAATGGCCAGAGACAGAGACGAGGGCGGAGGCCGCTGGCAGCGTCGTAGTGGTGGTGAAAGCGGAGGCTTAGTGCTGCAGGCCGGGGTCCCGATATGCATCTGAACTGCATTGAACGCAGCACGCCAGTCGATGGCAACATGGAGCCGCGAGCGAGCGGATGAGTGCAAAAAGAAGCGAGAATGATGGTGGTAGAGGACATGCGACAGAGTGAAGCTGGGGCTGCTAGACGCCGGGCCATGTTATGGTGGCCCTTTTTGGCTTGCTTTGTAGAGGTCGAGACTGCCAGTACAGATATCCATCTGAGTTCACGCCATTAATTTGGTTATCCGGAGGATGGTGATGGAAGACGAATCCGTCTTGATTTGTCTCCGCCAAGTCTATTGTCGCAATTAGGCTGGGCTCATCAAGCTATAAAGAGAGCCTCTTATCTCCCCTCTCAATTCACGTCTTTTCTATCTTGCCCCTCCTCCCTCCCTTTGTTTACCATCTATTTACCATCTACCATTTTGTGGGATCTTCTCGCACAAATTCAGCCTCTTCTTGCTCTTTTCGTACAACACCAAGCTTCCTTCCTGATACGGCAATCACCATCGCCGCTGCACTGTGCTTTTTTGCTTAAAAAAAAAACAACCCCACCTTCTCAAGCCAAGACAAGTAAGTGCCCTTATACAACCAAGCACGAACACTGCCTTTAAATATCTCGGCCAGTCCCTCTTATTAGGACATCAGCTAACCTCCCTCTTAGAACAGTCGTCTTCAAGCCCGTTTTCCTTCATTTCTGTTTCTACCCTTCTATATCTCTCTATCCCTCATCATGTCCAGCTCTGCCACAGAGACCTCCAGCGCGCAGCTGCGCAAGACCAGCAATCTGCCTGCTGAGCGTGCCTTCATCCCGCCGTCGGAGGCCATGTTCAGCAAGTACTACATTGGCATCTACGACGGCTCCTTCCTCAGCCGCTACGACTACTGGGTTCTGAACGTCACGTGCGAGCACATCTGGCGCTGCTCGACGCCGTCCATTCTGCTGCCCTTTTTTGCCCGCAACTTCTCGCCTAACCACCTGGACATCGGTGTCGGCACCGGTTACTTTCCCACCGCCAGTCTGCGTCTTAACCAGCGTGCCAACCAACGTTTAGGTTTGTGGGATCTGAGCTCGCAGGCACTTGCTACTGCCAAGGCCCGCGTTCTCAGCACCGCACCAACCACCAACGTTACCATCATCAACGCCGACGCCATTAACCCGCTGCCCGTCGAGCAGCACAAGAGCCTAGCGGCTTCCGGTGGCGACAAGTTCGACTCCGTCTCCGCCTCGCTGGTCCTGCACTGCATGCCCGGCGATTCCTACAAGAAGGCCCTGGGCCTGGCTTCTAACGCTGCGCGCCACCTGAACCCCGCCGGTGTCTTCTTCGGCTGCACGGTGGTGCCCAACACCAAGCGTGTGACTAGCACTCCTTCAGGCACCCTCGATGCGGCACAGAACGGCCTAGTCATCAAGGGCGATAGTGCGAGAAACGACGGTTGGATCATCCCCAGACTACTGATTTGGTTCTACAACAAGATTGGTGTGTTCACCAACTACAAGGACACTCCCGATATCTTCGTCAAGGCTCTTGAAGAGAACTTCAAAACCGTCGACTCGTGGATTATCGGTAAGATGCTGGTCTACCGTGCCCAGTACCCTCGGGATACCTAAATTTCATATTTAAGATGACGATGGCTACCTTGAGGGATTGCTTCGGGTTATTGTGATGATGACAAACGACGATGATGATGATATTTTGTTACTTTAGTGGATTTTCTGTACGTTTTTTTTTTGTGTCGGGACATCTCAATGAAAACTAAATCAAGAAAAAAGAAGAAGAAAAAAAAAAAGATAGGTAAACCAACGATTTAATGACAATTCCTTTCTTTTGTTATTTCTCTTAATCTCTCTCTCCTTCTCTCTTTATGTCTTTTCTTTCTTTCTTTCTCGCCCCCATTTAATTGTGATACCCTGTTGCCCATATTCAGAACCCCTCAACGATGCCGCCTAAAACCGCGGATACCAGAAATGATACGAACAGCGGTGCCTGTGGAAACCCTGGTCCGCCAAATTCCGGGTCTAGCCCAGCGTTCCCGGGAACAGAATCGAGGCCAGTCCAGCAATCCAATAAATAGAGGCCAAGAAGGTAGCAACACGCACGTCTGCACGTCTTTCCGTAACAGAGGCAGGATTTCGATGGGTATAGAAAAGTGAGCCGAGGCCAAGGAGGAGAGACAGGGTGATTGTCTGAGCATTGTGGAATCTGTAATAGTGTAGTTGAGACCGCTAGTTAGTCTTGTATGAATATGTCTGTGTTTATGTAGATGGATAGATAGCCTTGTTTGTGTTCTCTCAGACTTTTATTTTTCCTTTGCTGTGCTTTGGTGACAGACTTGGTGGCACTTGTTATATCGACAGACATTTTACTTACTTTGCATGCGGTGGCCATCTCGGGTTATAAATATGAGTCTCGTTCATGTCGGCAATCGGCGCGCCTAACAAGAGGCCAATACCTGTGAGAGTCAATAGCGTCTTTCCAATCATATCAGCTGGATCTTGTAAGTTATGTGTTCGAATTAGCGATGTAGACGCAATGAGCTTGGACGAGTTCAGATGTCAAAAAGAGTAATGTCATGAAATAAGTCTAGGTAAAGACAGAACCATAATTTGGCAAAATCCAATTTCTATGGCTATAAAACAAAATGGGGGAAGTCCGACCAAAGTAGCCATTAAAGCTCCATTCCCACCTTAATAAAAATGAATTAAAAAAAAAACGTCATTGGGAAATAAATGTACAGTCGACGTTCTTGTGTATGCAAGATCTACCGGTAACCCTTATAGGCTGATATAAAGTCTGTTATAACCCTATGCAAGTCATACTCATTTAACTGGTGTCTTACATCATGAAACTCTTACAAATATCACTATGTAGGTGTTGCTACTGTGAAAGGGATGGATGCCAGACTAATCTGAGCAATCCTGGACACTAGGAACATAGAAAATTGGTGCCAGAAAACACGGCCTCGCCCGGAGTCGAAAAGGAGCTCTTAGTTAAATCTCTAGACTATAAATAAAATCATCATCATCATCATCATCATCACTTTCATGTAATGCTCTCCACTTTCATATTATTATGAGAGACTCTGAAAATTATCAAGATTTGAAATATATATGTATGATTATACACACACTACAAGAGCATACACAGCACGTTCCTCTCACTTCATCTAGCCCCTCATGAATTAGAGTCCTAGAATCAGAGTCTGTAGTGCGTTTCTCGACACCGCAACAAGAAAACCGGCTCAAAGATTGGTCATATGTGCTACAACGGCAGCAAAAAGGGGGCCAATGCCATCTGCACAAGATACTTTCATGATCTCCAATGTCAACTAGTCACGTGTACTCTGTTGATGTGACTTTAAGAGGCTCCCGATTTTCACAGGGCCACAGTCAAAGCCAAAGATAGACAAAGGGCTCGGATCAAGTTTGTTTTTCTGCCTTGCTTCCAAGTACCAAGCGTGCACCTTCCTGAGAAGCTATCGTGTTTTTCGCAAAGTGCTCGGGAAGAGAGGGGGTTAGGGGGGGGGATTCTTGGGATTTCCAATTGGTTGTCATTCTTGGATCGTCGTGGTTCCTTTGGTACTAACCGGCTCTCATTATCCAACGGCATTCATACCAGTCCATCTTTCCGTTTAGTTTTGCCTATTCTTGCTATTACTCATTTATCGCCATCTTCGAGAATCATCACTGTTACCAGTAATCCACCAAGAAAGAATCATGTTCCTGGCCATCTACCAAGTTATGTCAGGGTGTAGGTGACCCGGATTATATCTGGACTTGGCACAACCCTTCATCATGCATATTGATTGCTCGGAGGTTTCAAG
>RHLR01000556.1:0-17694 GCA_009806335.1 Davidsoniella australis | reverse complement strand
ATAATAAAAAAAAAACTACCCTCGACTCAAGAGTCACAGCCCGCTCATTCTGGCTGACGTGCTTGCAAAATTGTCACCAGGCCGCCGCCGCCCAAGTTTCCACGCCGCACTATTGCAGCTATTGCAGCTATTGCAGCTACTTTGACTCTAAGAAGAAAGGCCTGGCTTTTTTTGCTCGGCTTTGTGATCCTTCTTACAAACATGGGTCACCATGGCTTCGTTGGCTTCCTTGCCACGCCTTCATGCTCAGCTTCTGCCCTCTCTTGTTCTTGTCAGCTCTACGGCGGCTGCTTCCATTTGTCTCTGATCGTTTTTGTATACAAAGCAGCAAAAGAAGCTCGAGAATACCGAAAGGGAGGGATGCCTTCGGTCAACCTTTGACTCAGATGCCCTCTCACCCTAGCTAAGAAAGCGGCGGAACCATGTGTACAAAAGCGGTCTCAAACCCTTGCAGCCAGGGTTATATAAGTCGATTCCGTCATCGGCTTGACTAATAGCTCAAATGACAATATCCAGCGCCGCTCTCAAGATGAGCAATTGCTCTTGCACAGCAGGTGTAAGGCGGAAAGCACGATTCTACGCAGAAAGTAAATGATTATAGTGAATAGTTCCTCTATCATAAGCATCCCGTCTTCTTTTATTATCCGTCCCAGTCGGCTTCTGCTCATATTACAGGCTAACTACATTATTAACTATATTTTCTCTTTTGACTCTATTCACGTGCAGCCGCCAAAGTTAAAGTTAAAGTTAGCTTTCGTCATAGATTTTGTACCCTCTTTTTTTGTACTATCCCCAGCCTTGTATTAGTTTTCTTTCAACTTCTACTACGAAGTCACCCACCACTCTACTCTATATTTGATATCCAAGTCCCGACTCGATCTTCTCATACACAATGCCTTCTCGCTCAGAAATCAACTACTTCGGCGCCGGTCCCGCCCTGCTGCCCACCGACGTCCTCGAGGATGCCTCGCAAGCCCTTCTCAACTACCAGAACACCGGTCTGGGCATTGCCGAGCACTCCCACCGCTCCGCCTATGCCAGCGATATCCTCAACGCCGCCAAGGCCAACCTGACCGAGTACCTCGACATCCCCGACGGCTACGAGATTCTCTTCATGCAGGGAGGCGGTACCGGTGAGTTTGCCGCCACCACTTACAACTTGGTCGGCAACTGGGTTGTGCGCGAGAAAGCCGCACTCGAGGCACAGCTGGGCGCTGGAAAGGAAGCTGAGGTTCTAGCTGCCTTGAAAAAGGCTGTTGCTGAGGAGCTTAAGCTGGATTATCTCGTCACCGGCGGCTGGTCTGACAAAGCCGCCCAGGAAGCCGCGAGACTTCTAGGCCCCGAGTTTGTGAATGTTGCTGCTGACTCGCGGACTTCCAACAACGGCAAGTTTGGCAGTATTCCCGCTGAGTCGGAGTGGAAGCTATCAGCGAAGGCGGCCTTTGTCTACTACTGCGACAACGAGACTGTCGATGGTGTCGAGTTCCCTGCGTTACCCAAGGTGCTAGAGCCTAAGGCTGATGGCTCGGGCCCGATCGTCATCGCTGACATGTCCTCCAACATCCTGTCGCGCCGTGTGCCCGTTCAGAACTTCTCTGTCATCTTCTTCGGTGCCCAGAAGAACCTGGGTGCTGCTGGTGTCACCGGTGTCATCATCAAGAAGGAGCTTCTAGCTCAGCCTGCTCCTAGCCTCCTGCGCCAGCTTGGTCTTCCCATCTGCCCCATCGTCTTTTCGTATGAGGCTATGGCTAAGAACAACTCTCTTTACAACACTCTGAGCATCTTTGAGTAAGTTTTCACATATTCTGGTTATTTCTCCTACATTGCTAACATGAGTTTCTTTCTAGCGTCTACATCTGCGGACAGGTTCTTAAGAAATTGATTCAGGTCTTCCCTACCAAGGCTGCCGGCCAGGAAGAACTTGCTGCCAAGAAGGCTACTCTCATCTACGCTGCCCTGGATGCTCACTCCGATGTATACCGCGTAGTTCCCGACAAGTCCGTCCGCTCGCGCATGAACATTTGCTTCCGTGTCTCCAAGAACGGAGACACTGATGCTACCGAAGCTGCCTTCCTGAAGCAGGCTACTGGACTGGGCTTGACTGGTCTGAAGGGTCACCGCAGTGTTGGTGGTATCCGTGCCAGCAACTACAACTCCATCTCATTGGAAGGTGCTGTGAAGCTGGCCAAGTTTATCAACGATTTTGCTGCTTAAAACCGCGTCGTGTTTGGAACGAGTGATGATAAAAAAAAAACTAATACTAATAATACAAAAATAGAATATAAATGTCTCCCACTGAATTAAAACATATCTGAGCACTTAATTTGTGAAATTGCTAGTATCAAGATGATATCATACAATATAATATACAGTCCAAGCCCTTACTAGTCTTAGTGATATATCAGATATTCTTCTATCCGGCATAGTCTAGTCTAGTCTCTACTTCAAGCCTTGTTAACACAGCACAACAACGCGAAAGGTTTTTAGTCAAGACTATGTCTAGCCTAAGGTTCATCCTAAGCCAACTATGAGTAGGAGTAGCCGTAGTACTTCCTTCGGCAACAAGACCGCTTGTTCTAGACCTTGCACGTTAGCAATAACTTACGAATATACTATATGTAGTTATCGTATCGTAAGACAAGAGGATGAATATTAGTTGTACAGATATGTAGTTGCATGGTCATAAAAGGAAGACAAAAGGAGAAGCAAGTATAGATGTAGCTGTAATAAGAAAATACAGTGGCCAAAACAAGGAACTGCATTTTTTGCCCCAACAACCTCCAAATTCTTGGATAGGTAGCATCCCTACAAAATGTACAAAATGGCATCATGACAACATAGAAACCCTAGGCATACAGGCAACTACAGATAACTAATATACAATACTGTTTATATATATATATATATCTGTACAATAGTTAGTATATAGTCATATATGACAATCAGTTGCCTTTTGATTGGGGAATACTAATTGAAACATTATAAACAAAACAAAACAAAACAAAACATATTGGAAGATCCAACAAATATTAAATAGTTGAAAAAGCTGCGATCAAAGCCGGGGGGGCTCTGCGTGGGATTTTGTTTTGTCTTCAATAAGCCCCTTCCGAGTCTCCCAGCAAAGAAATGCTTATATATCTTAGAGCGGTATATCGCCTTGGAAGATATCGGTTGTTTATTCGGCCAGTTAGTATTACAGTCTATATATACATAATGACTGTAGTATATCGCTCAGCTGCGCTTTGAGCGCATTCTTTTGTCCACCGCTATTTTGTAGTAGCCAACTAAGAAGCCGAGCAAACAATAGAAGGGAAAAAGAAGAGATATATATTATATTCTTAATATCACTAAACACATACTTGCAATTTCTTCGGTCATTCATTCGTTCACCGATAGAACATTTTATCTTCTCCATTCTTTAGCTAACTAACTTTGCATTCGTCGCAATTACCCCAACCCATCCAACAATTAATTCCCATCCAATTATCGTATCCCTCAAAGAATCAAAGAGTATCCCATCACTATCACTCAATCAACCGTTATTCTAAGCATTTGAGTCTGTAGCTCAACCTTCAATATAATCTGATTCACTAGTAGTATTATATAAGAGCCTTTAGACACTCTGGTGGAAAAATAGACTAAAAATGATTAGTTAACTAGATTTATAAAAAAAAAACTAAAAAAAAACACATCTTAACAACCTCCTTGACATCTCCAACAAAAGGACTTCTTTGAGGAGTGATCTGATATAGCTTTATGCAGATTCCCTTGTACTAATACTAATACCCCTTGCCGGGTTTAGCAAATCCATGCCATGGGCTGCTATCTTTCAAATTTGCCATTGATAGGGAGAGAAGAAAAAGAAAACAGAGACGGAGACGGAGACAGAAAGCCAGTAGGTAGGCGAAGAAGACATTAGTAAACAATCACACAAGTAACGCATGCACTTAACAGCTCATTGAGCACTATAAGGGAACCATAAGCTATATCCCTATATAGTACAGATAAATAAACAGATAGATAGACAGACAAACAAACAGGACAAGATTATTTCAATATTTTTTTTGGTTTGGTTTCTTGAGTCATTGCTTTTGGAAGAAGAGGCAAGCGTGGGAATGCAAACACAGATCTAGAGAGATGGACCACCCCGTAGAAGGTGGCCCAGAAAAGGAAAAGACGAGGCATCTAGTAGAGAGTTGTTGAAGAAAGGAAGAGGGAAGAGGGAGGGAAGAGGGAGGGAGGAGGATAGGGGAGATAGTAGACAAGATAGACAATAGGTAGAGACGACTCGACACTGGTGACAGTAGAAAAAAAAAAAGAAAAAAATATGATAAAACGGGGGAATATTTGATGTCTCTCACAAGACTAATAATAGCGAGTCATGTTGATTGATCGAAGAAAGAAAAAAAACAGAAACAAAAACAAGAAATATGCAGAAACAAACAGCTTAAGACTGCTTGCACTCAGCAGCCTCCTGCTTAGGCTTGCCAGTACCATCCTATAAGAGATAATATGTTAGTGCTTAGTTCTTGGATTATAAGGAGAAGAAAAAGAAATCTTGGTGTACTTACGTCATCATCGGATTCGTCTTCTTCATCGTGGTCATCGCTGAGATCGTCCTCGTCCTCATCATCCTCGTCCTCGAACTCGCCCTCAAGCTCATCGTCATCCATCTCCTCGTAGGCCAGAGCCTCGCCGGTGAACCAGTCGATGGCACGGGGAATCAGCTTCTCCTTGACATCCTCACCCAGCTGGTAGTCAAGCTCGAGACGGGCCTCAATCTCCTCGTCCAGGTCGTCCTCATCGTCCTCGTCGCCGGTGGGGGGGACGGGGGGAGTGAAGAAGTTGAAGAAGGAGTCGGTAGGAACGGTCTTCTTTACTATGCGGGTTTGCTTGGTGTCTATGAGAGGATGGATGTTGTGTTAGAATAGAGGATAGGATAGAAATAGAAAGTTTAGGGATTGGATTTAGATTTGTAAGCTTACTCTTGTTACGCTGCTTCTTGCTCTCGACACGGACAGTCAGGTCCTTATCGGCCTTCCACTCGATCTTGTCGCCCTCGGCGTGGTCGTAGATGAAGTCACCGCCGTAGCCGGACTCAGCCTGGTAGTAGTAGGTCTTGGTGATGGTCTTGTTGGTGAAGAACTCGTTCTCGGCGAACTCGAAGATCAGGCAGAAACCAGGCTTCTCGAGGTACTCCATGCGCACATCGATCAGGTGCTTGAGGGCGGCCTCGTCACGCTCGGTGATCATCTCAGCGAGGGAGATGTGGTTCTTCATGGCCGATAGCCAGAACTCCGGAATACCCTTGATGTCCTCGCCGGCGGACTCGTTCTTCTTCTCCTCGTCCTTGGCATCGGCCATCTCCTCGTCCTCCTCCTCTTCACCGGCCTTGACCTCCTCCTCGGTGGGCTCACCGGCGCCGTTGATGATCTCGGCACGCTTGGTGTACAGGGGAGAGAACTTGGCGAAGTACTTCTTCTCCAGTTCAAGGACCTCCTCCTGGAACTGGGCCTCCAGCTTGGAGTGCTCCTGCTGGATGCCCTTGAGGCCGGCGACACGTCTGCGGACGGAAGCAGGCAGGGACTCGATGTAGCCGGAGGGGCGGCCGACCAGAGAGCCGAGGCGACCCTGGATCATGTTGATAAGCTGGGGGTTCTGAGCGAAAATGGACTTGGCGACGTTGGCCTCCTCTGAGATGATTAAGAGATGTGTGTTAGCGGGGCGGTCGAAGAGGGGCATGTGCGTGGAGAGAGAAAGAGAGAAAAACTAACCTTCCATGATGCTGTCGACGCCGGGTTGCTGGGCGTGAGAAGAGATGGGAGCGGCGGTTAGAGGGGTGTTCTGAGGGGTACTAGATAGACATTGAGATAGTTAGTGACGGAGCGAGTAGAAGTATGCAAACTGGTAATGTAGTAAAAATCTGTCGTGGGTTCGTTCTGCTTTGTACGCGGGCATCGCCATGGTATTCATATTCTGGGCTGGCTGTGGTGGGAGTAGCGGTAGCATTGATACAAACAACCATCGGATGACCAGACGGGCCGGGCGGACTAGTCGCAAGAACAAACACGGCAGAAGGCAATCTGAAGTTCATCCTGGCGATCGTCTGGAACCAAGCAAGAAGATGATCCACGTTGTCCGACATTGTGTGTGGCATCGGCGGTTGTTGCTGCTGCTGCTGGTGGTGGTGTTGTTGTTGTTGCCAGTGATTGATAGATAGACACAGGCCAACAGGCAAGCTAACAAACACATACAGCAACAAAAACAACAACAAAAAGGCAAACGAAAACCCGGACAATGGATGCTCTGGCAGAGCAGGCAGAAACGCAGAGGCTGATTCGTATAGAGGCAGGCAAAAAATCAGTCACAGGACGAAGAAGCACTTACGGTGCCACAGTAGCGTCGAGACGCTTGTTGCGAATAGGCTCCGCCATTGTGTCTGAAGTGGTGATGGGTGGTTTTTGGGTGGTGATAGGAGAGTCGTCGGTGGGAAAAAGAGAAGAAAGAAGAAAAGTAAAGGAGGAAAAAGAAATCGAGAGGGGGATGATGGATGGAAGTCGGGCTGGTTTTTTTTTTTTTAATTTTGGTTGAGAAGGGTTGAGGGAGACGGAAGGATTAGAGCCAGTAAATAATAGCTAAGAGAGAGAGTTATAGTGAATGAAATATTTATAGTTATAGCGAAATTCTAGTTCCAGGCTTAGCCGGCAAAAAAAACTAAACCATTATTTTGCAGGCCAAGTGGCAGAAGATGAATAAGGTGGGGGGATCAGATGGACGGTAGAAGACATAAATAGTATGTAGAAGACACTATGTAAACGCTTCTGATAGGCAGTAAACACTATAGACACTATAGACACTATAGACTCCGTCTTGTCACAGGCAGAAAAAAACAGAAAGGAAAAGAAAAAAAAATAGTGCCCTGGGCAAGTGTAGACCGCTTTCGAACAAAAACCCGCTATATCACAACTACGTCTAGCTAGAAGCATACTTACAAACCGACGGAAGCAGACAGAGTCAGTCAGTATTCAGTGGCTATAGCAGTGGCTCTAAACTCCACCGGCAATCAATCCCAACCGAAGACAAAGAGCTCTGCTGCCTGTTTTTTTTTTTCTGGTGGGATGGATCCAGGCCGGGAAATACGCTGTAGAAATAAAAGGGCTTGTTGAGTAGTATTGATACCCCGGCACGCGGGGCATTTAGCTGCTGGCGTCACACAAGCCAGCGGTGACAAGTACCAGTACTTGGTGAGGCTAGTCATATATGCACTTAGCTGACCGTCTTTCTCACTCCGATATGTGAATATCTCGCGGACCTCGAAGCATGCACTTTAGCAATAGCCCCGTTATTGCGATAGACTGCCCATAAGGGTTAGCCGTGCCGCCACAAGCACAAGGGTTACCGATACCTCTTTCACTGCTCTTTTTGTTTCTGGAGATGCCAAGGCTTTGTTTTAATTGCTGTTCCAGTTATAGTTTTGCACGTTAGCACCCAAGTCCGATTTATATCTCTATTTTCTATGATTTTACTGCTTTTGTTGTCACTCAAAATAGCAGGTCGAAGAATTAAAGTTAGAGCCTCTTTTTTTTTTGTTTTTTTTTTTATTTTCTGTTTTTTTTTTGCGTCCGTCAGACTCAAATCTATTTTTATTTTTTATTTTCAATCTCTTGTCTTTGTTTTCGTTATCGCGAGTCCTTAAGAAGACTTTCTAACCCTTTTTTTTTCATCTTGTTATTACGGCCGCGTTAAAAGCGTCTAGGGCTTTAATTTCCTGTATAATTCTTGAATTCTTGACGTCATTCTGCGAGCTACGAAATTGCTCGATTACTTTGATATCCTAATTCGACATCTTCTTTCTTACCAGCTGATTTTTTGCGCGCGTGCCGCACTTTTATTCATCTCCGACTTCAACATTGCGCTCTTTTTTTCCTTCTTTTTCCAGTATTCAATATCCCTTGCTTCTGCTCATCTTCAGTCGCGAAGATCTTGTTCATATTTATCGATTTTTCTGTCGTCAGCTTTGGTACCATTCTAAGCTGTATCGAGCAGCACATACTATACGATACTCATAGACACCAGCCGGATCTGGTCCTAGTATAAAGCAGACATACCATTCCCATACTATTCTCACAGAATACGCCGATATATTCCCGTCACGGCCTTGCCTGGCATTCCGTCCTTCGCGTCCTTACCATGGACAACAACGATCTGGACGACCTGGACGATCTGCGGCGTGACAGCCGCAGTTACGATCAAAACAATGCTCGCCAAAGCTTCTATACATTGGGGAATAACCACAGCCATGCCAGTGTCTTCGAGGAAATGGCCCAAAACGAGGTAAGAAGTATATGTCCACACTATACAAACAAACAAACACACACACACACACACAGCTTAACTAACCCTATATCTCTCACCTCCAGGTCTTTGCTGGTCCAATCGCCGAGTCTCTTCCTTCCAGTGTTTCTGCCTTCTCACATCGCATGAATCGCCGCCCATCTACCAACAGCTTCGCATATTTCCAAAACGACGATGCCGATTTCTACGACGAAAACGCCTCAGCTGAGTATGACCAGTACCCCGTTATCGACGACAACGACGACGACGACGACGACGACCTAGATGATATGCGCTCCAGCCATATCTTCGGCCACCAGCACGACGGAGCCCGCGATGACGACGACGACGACGATTCCATACGAAGTCCATCTACCGAGTCTGCACCACGAGCTAGCGATGAGTTCTCCATCGGACCTCGTAGATCGTCGAATCTCTCACGTAGTTCAGTGCACGATAGGCTCTTGCGACGCAGTAGTACGACGACCATGGGCAGTGGCGCTGGCCGCGAGGGGGGGAGACACAGCCAGAAGATCTACATGACCAATGAGGATCTGACTATCGTCATTGCTGGCTTCAAGACGACATCGCTGCGTACTGCAATTTACGCCACACTGTGTATCATGACGTTCGGTGTTGCCTTTCTCATCATGCACTGGATCCCCAGATACAAGGTCTTCATGCTTGGAACTCCGGCACCGCTTAGAGAGAGCGATTGGGTCGTAGTGGAAAACCAATGGGGCGAGGTGAGCATTGTTGACATCAACAAACGACACTATGGCCGTCAGCTATCCACTATATTCGGTTCTCCGCACAAGAACAGGATGTTCCACGACGATGACCTTGATCTGGACCCCATTGTCGAAGAGCTTCGCGAACTTACATATCGCTATGTGGTTTTCTTCTTCCACCCGCAACGAGATAAGTTCGTCCTGTTTTCTGGGTGGAAAGACCCTGAATGGACCGATCTCCAAGTAGCGCGCATAGGAATCAGCAGCGAGGAACGAAGTGCCAGAGAGCAAGTATTCGGACTCAACTTGATATCGATCGAGATGAAGTCGATTCCGCAGCTCCTCGTGGACGAAGTCTTCCACCCTTTCTACGTCTTTCAGATTCTCAGTTTACTACTCTGGTCTATGGACGAGTACTACTATTATGCCATTGCTATATCCGTTATGTCGTTGGTTAGCATAGGTGATAGCCTCCGAGAGACTAGAAATACCATGAAACGTCTTCGGGAGGTTAGTATCTTCGACTGCGATGTCCGTGTGCTACGCAATGGTTTCTGGAGATACGCGAACTCCAGCGATCTGGTGCCTGGAGATGTATACGAGGTCTGCGACCCTAAGCTCAGTCTTATCCCATGTGACAGTCTGCTATTGTCGGGAGACTGCATGGTCAACGAGAGTATGCTTACCGGCGAGTCTATCCCAATAACAAAGGTGCCGGCCACAAATGCTTCTCTTCGTAACATGGACTTATCAGCAGCATCTGTGTCGAACGAGGTGACACGGCACTTTCTCTACAACGGCACCAAGATCATCCGTGCCCGCCGGCCCAATGATTCTAGAGACGGCGAAAGTGATGGCTGTCTTGCTTTGGTTTTGCGTACGGGCTTCAGCACTACAAAGGGCGCTCTTGTCCGCTCTATGCTGTTCCCTAAGCCTTCAGGTTTCAAGTTCTACCGCGATTCCTTCCGCTATATCTCCGTCATGGGACTTATTGCGCTGATAGGCTTCTGTGTGTCACTGGCCAACTTCATTCGTCTCAAGATGGCCGTTAGCGTTATCATCATCCGAGCACTTGATCTGATTACCATTGTTGTCCCGCCTGCCCTCCCGGCCACACTAAGTATCGGTACGAGCTTTGCTATAAACAGGCTGAAGAAACACAAGATCTTCTGTATCAGTCCACAGAGAATCAACGTCGGTGGCAAGCTCGACATCATGTGCTTCGACAAGACCGGGACTTTAACAGAGGAAGGCCTCGATGTTCTAGGTGTCCGGCCCGTTTCCAAGATCTCTAATGGTTTTCTCGATCTTCAACCTCTAGCTCGGGACCTCAACTCTAGAAAGCTAGACGAAGACCAGTTGAAAACCAACCAGGCTCTACTCTTTTCTATGGCCACCTGCCACACTCTACGCGATGTTGACGGTGAGCTTGTCGGTGATCCCTTGGAACTGAAAATGTTTGAATACACCGACTGGACGTTCGAGGAAGGGGAAAATAGGGTTGGCGAAGATGGCGATGAGCAAGCCGGCCTCACCCCATCTATTGCCCGGCCTTCTTCGACCTTTTATACTCCGACTCCTAAGCGCGTAGAACTTGGTATTCACCGTTCTTTCGAATTCCTCTCGCAATTACGCCGTTCATCTGTTGTTGTCAAGCACTTTGGCGAGCAATCTGGTGATATCTATGTCAAGGGAGCCCCAGAATGCATGCGTGAAATTTGCCGCCCTGAATCTTGTAGGTCACCACTATCGATATACACCCGAGTGTCGGCTTTTTAACTAACAACTTAGTAGTCCCAAGCAATTATGATGAACTCCTCTCACAATATACCCACATGGGTTACCGTGTTATTGGATGCGCTACTAAACACATCAAGAAGCTTTCTTGGGTTAAGACCCAAAAGCTCAAACGTGAAGATGTAGAGTCTGGGCTTGACTTCTTGGGCTTCATCATATTTGAGAACCGACTTAAGCCTACCACTAAGGGCGTCTTAGTTGAACTTCACGAAGCTAACATCACTACTGTAATGGTCACGGGCGACAACATCTTGACTGCCATCAGTGTTGGTCGCGAGTGTACCTTGATCGACTCGACTGCTCACTGCTTTGTGCCTCGCTTTATCGAAGGCGGGCCAAGCGACAAGGGCGCCAAGATCCAATGGGAGAGTATCAACAATTCGGAGCTGCGTTTAGATCCTAAGAGTCTTCTAGTAAGTTTCTAGTTTCTAGTTTCTAGCCTGTAGTTTTTTGGGGGGGTTTTTGGGGTTTTTATTTATTTATATAAATGGGTTCTTCTGCTAACATCACTCTCTACAGCCATTGCCAGCTCCCCCAACTGCTGATATCTCTTCCCCAATTGAAATCACGAGCCTTAGCAATTATACCATTGCCATCAGTGGCGATGTCTTCCGCTGGATCGTCGACTTTGGCAGCCGTGAAGTCCTTGAACGCATGCTTGTCCGCGGTCAAGTGTATGCGCGTATGTCTCCGGACGAAAAGCACGAGCTTGTCGAGAAGCTACAAAGTATCGACTATATGTGTGGTTTCTGCGGTGATGGTGCCAACGATTGTGGTGCTCTAAAGGCAGCCGATGTCGGCATCTCGCTATCAGAAGCCGAGGCTTCCGTTGCTGCTCCGTTTACTTCTCGCATATTTGAGATCTCCTGTGTCCCGACGGTGATCCGTGAAGGCCGTGCCGCACTGGTAACTAGTTTTAGTTGCTTCAAATATATGAGCCTGTACTCTGCTATCCAGTTCTGCACGGTCAGTTTTTTATATGCCAAGGCATCGAACCTTGGCGATTTCCAGTTCCTCTTCATTGATCTAGCCATGATCCTTCCCATTGCTATATTTATGGGCTGGGGAGGGCCGTATGAGAAGCTATCGCGTAAGAAGCCTACTGCCAACTTGGTGTCACGAAAGGTTCTAGTGCCATTACTCGGCCAGATGGTGATCATCATTGCCTTCCAGGCCTTGATATACGTTTGTGTTCGAGAGCAATCTTGGTATATTCCGCCTGTTGTCCACCATAAGAGACCGGATATTAAGAATTCGGAAAACACATCGCTCTTCCTGATGTCTTCTTTTGAGTATATATTCATTGGAGTAGTGCTCAACGCTGGGCCTCCTTTCAGAGCTCCAGCACACAAGAATTGTAAGTCTCATTGTGATATTGCTTATATATATATATAAGGTTATCAATACTAACATGACTGACTATCTAGGGCCGTTTCTTCTGACCATTCCTGTGAAGGAACTCATACAAGTGGTAAGAGCAATTTTTGTACCTGTGATGACATATGCAGCTGCAACTTGGTGGAAACTAGGCGAAAAAGGCAACATATACAAGTCAGAACGACTTGAGCAGGCACTTCGAATAACACTACTAGCTACACTCCCAGCCTACAGGACAACACCATCGGCGTTGATTCACATGTTGACACCCCTCTCCCCTAGAAGCATTCCTCGGTTCAGAGCTCAACTTTTAGATGCTGCACATGGGATTTGGCCATTTTGTTGATTTACCTAATGAGCTATGGCACAATCCGCGAGGCTCCCCTAACCTCCCACCTACCAATCACGCCATAGAAGGAAATCATCGAATTCCACAGCCGACATGTGGACAACTAGACAAGTGAGTGCCACATCCCAACCAGGGAAAGTACAGAGTTGGTCGTAATGCAGAGAGAGCGAGGGTGAGAGAGGTTGCACGCAAAACAAAGATTAGCAGAGAAGAATTCTGGATATTATCAGCTAGGAAAATTGCAAGAAATGACATAGATGATTAACTAGTTGCAAGAAAACATCACGCAATGAGTAGAACAAGCAAACAACCTTCTTTGTGGAACCTTGTGAAACCTTGAGAGAGTTCTGGCATAGTCCTTGGTCTGAGCACAAGATTGTCATTTTATGGCAATGAAAACGCCATAATGGAATGCCACAGATGTGCTAAATACAAGGAAAGGACATACATCTAGACTTGTCTCAAAAGACTGAAGCCTTGGGGCAGAGTATTCACTAAAAAAAACTACTCATGACCATGAAAGGCAGAAGAACACTGACAAAAAAAAGAAAAAAGGCAACAAAAAATAAGAAACAAGCCACTGCAGAGATGGCAGAGTTGAGGATCATAGAAATCTCTCTCTGTTTCCTTTTTTTTCATTTGTTTTATTAGTATTTATATTTGGTGTTTCTTTTCTTTTATGTTTTGCTTTAAAAGGAGACGTAGGTGTTGCTACTGTAAAATGGATCGATGCCAGACTAGTCTGAGCAGTCCCGGATACTAGGAACACAGAGAATTGGTGCCAGAATACAAGGCCTCGCCCGGAGTCCAAAAGAAGCTCTTAGATAATCTCTAGACTATAAATAAAACCATCGTTATCATCCAAGTCTGTGCCTAGAGACTTCATTTTCCAAAATGTCTGTCTTTGGCTATTTGGTTCTAGTATCAAGATCACAAGAATGGCAAACAAGCCATTTCCATGGCGTATCACTGGGAAATATTAACATCCATAACCTATATTTGAATATTTTATCTATGAAATGAAGTTTCTATATGAGATACCAATTAAATCGCTTAGTGCTGAGACTAGGTAATATTATCTCTGTTACTCTCACCGTAAACTAGCAGCAGTTGAGACGTCATCTGGATTACTTCTAATGGTCATGTATGTTGACTGTCAAGCTTTGACACTACTACGAAGAGGGTATTTGGGGATATGTCGAAATTACCCGAAGACGCACAAAGCGTATCAGTGACTATTGAATGATTCAGTATTTCCGGTTATTATATGCCACGGATGAGTACCGTAGATCCATCCATGAGTTCAAGTGTTGTTTCTTTAGTGCGCTTTGAATATGTTCAACCGCTACAATTTGGTAATGAACCAGAACAGAAATGTCGGACAAAAGGACTGGCGTGATGACTGATCTCGCTTCCATGGAAAATAAAAATAAAAACTTCATGATTGAAGTAGAGGTATAGACATTTGGAGTGTATCAAAACAAGTATCAGCCATACGCCACGCATTCGTACATTGACAAGTTACTGTTGTTTGGTGATGGGCTGGTACCGATTCTACTGATCTGACCACTTGATTACACGGGAGAGATAGATCGAAACTGAACGGGAGGCTCAGCAACAGTTAATCCAAGTAGTCGGACAATAATCTCAGGCCCATTAGATACTAATGTCGTATTTTCCACCACCCACGAGGAGGCATAGATATGTCAGGATGAGGGTTACATCGAAGTGCTATATACCTGCCAGGTTTTGTTTCCTTACCTTTACCTCCCCTCTTCGAATTACTTGGTAAAGATGTAATAGAATACAAGGTATGTAGAATGGGAAATAGAATGGGAAGTATGCCAGGTTGAGAAGAAGGATAAATAACAATACGGTGTGCAATAACTCAGCCACGGTTCTCAGACGACGGTGGAAGAACAATAGGGCTAATTAAGTGAAGATATATTGGCCAGAGCTGGAAGCTGAGAAAACAATTATCTTCCACGTTTTTAGTGGATTCACGAAAAGTAGGAGAACAAGATTGAAGGGCGGACAAGAATATCATGCACTTGTCTAACTGTGCTTCCTAGTATACCGAGAGCGAGAAAAGCCATGATGAAATCAAACAGGTCAGGTTGGATGTGAGACCCGAAAACTTCACTGGCATGGCCTGATGAGCCTCAGAAAAGTTAAAGAAAGACTGGCGAACACCCGTCGATCACGAAAAGACTTACGCAAGCCAGCCCGACTTATACATGTAGGAGAATGCCGGATAGAAGGCTTTTCTTGCCATTGAGTAATCTTTCAAGAGGAAATAACTAGTCATGGAACATCTGACGATCGAACAATACCCTGTGATCGGCGTTTTTGGAACAAAGTTGACATAGTGAAGAAGGGGAAGG
The DNA here is from genome assembly GCA_009806335.1 of Davidsoniella australis. Classification (NCBI taxonomy): domain Eukaryota; kingdom Fungi; phylum Ascomycota; class Sordariomycetes; order Microascales; family Ceratocystidaceae; genus Davidsoniella; species Davidsoniella australis. Next base: position 2,722 of record RHLR01000556.1, on the reverse strand, counting down.
ACAACACGAAAAGGGGAAAATATATATGTATATCTTTTACCCACTGACAAAGGTCTCGGTTTTAGGGCCTTGGTAACTGTCTATGGTTCTGTATTTTTGTAGTGTTGATTGGGGTCTACTAAAGAGGCTCGATGTGGGCCGGTGTTGGTCGTATTCGAACAGATGTGAAACGCGCTTTGGATCAGAACTGAGGTAGGCCTTGATAGAGCTGTCAGGGTGCTGAGGCTAGATTATAGATTTGGTTTATCTAGAAAATCCGGTGCGTATATCATATTAACAAAAGCACTAGAGACTTTGACGGTCGTAGAAAGAGTAAATCTGGTCGGAATATCGTGTAGAGTGAATTATTAGCTTACTACTAACGGTTATATCACAAGTGTGGTATTGGTGGACGCAAAAATAGGCCAGAATATACTCAAATAGCAAAGAGCTTGTAAGAGGCACGGACTCCGAACCACAGCCGTCCCTTGAGCATTTCCATCTTTCTTTTCTGCGTGCCAAAAAATACGCTAGTCCATAGCTTGTACATTAAAGACGGCATTGATTTAGACCCTTGGGGCACTTTCCGAGTGCTATTGTCTAATGAAGCGTACCAAAGAAAGTCGAAGGCCAAGACCATCGGGAAAATAGGGACTAACTTACTAACATGTACAATGTATAGTTGTACATGTTATATTTATATGACGCACCCTTTTTCAAATTTATTGTTGCTAGGCCAAGAGAATCGCGAGATATAGGACGACATGCTAAGTTTCGTGGGGCAACATATCCGGAAATATGCATGTCTGTATACTAAATAAATAGCACAACGATATCGTAGTGTGTGTGCTCTTTGCGTAATGCTGTTGTTTTAACAGCTTACTCAGTGCTACTAATAAAAATATATTTGATGTTTGAGCCTCGAGTATACGATGAAAATGGGATAAAGATATATCTTTCTATCCGTTTTCTCTACAATATCTCTACAAGAACCACCTGGTGGTCTTGTACCTTTTTACATGTGTATTCCTTGCATCACTTTAACTGCATATACAAGTATCGTATCGTATGTTGTAGCATTGATGTTCGTCGTATATATATACATGAGCCATAGGGTTAGCCAAATGAGGGTTAGCAATGTGTGGCTGTTCAGACGATACACTTAATGCTCCTTTTGCTGCCAAATTCTTGGCATTTGCCCTTTTTTCCCCTTTTTTGCAGAATAGTTGCATGCCTAGAGGCAAGAGAGGCAGAAAAGTAAAACAGAGAGTAAAAGCATAGCTTTCTTCCTTTATTATTTCTTGTTATTCCTTCAAGTAGAATAGTTGTTATAGACCTCTTGCTAATCGCGGAGTATAGGGAAAAGACAGCATAAATCAAGCTGGGGACAAGCTTTCGCAATTCTCGTTTACGGGGTTATATAAGCTGAGGTTAATAGAAAATAGTTAGCTTGAGCCATTGCTTCCATCTGATGGCTCGGCGGACGAGATGCTAACAAGCAAACATTATAACATTTCCCCTAGAATAAGCTATATCTGACCGAGATATACATACTTGACGCTTGGAGGAGGAAAAATAAAAAAAAAACGACAAGGAGAAGGAAGAGGAGGGGGCGAGAAAATAAACCCTAGTTAGAGGAGTCAGGGCGGCTTCAAAGTGTTTCGTCGCAGGTGAACGGTCAACGGATAAGGACTTGGATATGGGTAGCAATAGTGCTACTAAAAGGAATAGGGAAGAGGGGCTGAAGAAGAAGCAGAAGAAGAAGAATCAGGCAGTTAACTAGGTCGGAGAGGAAGACTATTAGCAAATAAAAGATAGAGAGCTGTGAATAAAAAGGAAATAAAGCTATTATATACCTGGTGGTTAAGTTCTGGTTATCATGGGACATTTCTGATTTATATTACAATACAAACGAGTCCTGATAATTCCCGAGGTTTGTAACAAACTGCTCAGTAGCTACATTTAGTAGAACCACCAAGAGATGGAAAGCAGACTATACCGTACGTTTCCCCCCCCCCTCTCTTTGTCTTTCTACAGAAGGCTTTAGGCTATAGAACCATGGAATAAAAGAAGCAATAGAAGACTAAGCTGCGACAAAACTGGTGACAGACCCTCGTCATACCTGAAGTCGACGCCAGAACAAAAAAAAAAGAAAAGAATTAAAACCTAATAAGAAAAAGGGAAAAATCCGGGACCATGTCCGATGTAATGAAGCAAAAAAAAAAAAAAAAAAAAAAGGCTTAATAGCTGTGTGAGGGTCCAATTACAGGCTATAGAACGGCGCCTGGCAATTGCTCTATGTTAGGGGAAGCAGCCAATGGGCTTGCACGGATGCGACCCCACTTCTAGGGAACGGCGGCTCGATTGGGTAGTGACTCGTTTTGTCGCAGGAGGGTTGTGTCGCAGCTGCCGTGCGATGCCTGCCTGTTCTGGCGATTACTTGGACGATATGGGTCGTTTTTTATTTTTATTTTTTCAATAATTTATTATTATTTTATTTTTTATCTTTATCTATGTTGTAGTATTATTGTACAATGTAGAACCATTGGATTCGTTCAAGAGGTTTGAGGTTTTGAGGTTAGGAGATATAATAACCTAGTGATGTCCTGATACGATAGCTTGTTGTACTCTTTTTCTTCTTTTCTTTCCTTTTCTTCTTTTTTCTCTTCTTTTTTTTCTCTTCAAGCGTTTTGTGTTTCCAACTGCAGTTGCTGTTAGTTGCGTGTTTCGATATATACTCCTG
>RHLR01000555.1:0-17738 GCA_009806335.1 Davidsoniella australis | reverse complement strand
AGAGGCCGGCCGGCGAGAGGACATGCAAGATAGCAGCAACATACGCCAACCGCTCATTACCGCCAGACACCAGCTCGACGAGCTGTACCAGTGCCTGTACAGCATACGCATGCATATACACCGCAACAGCCACGCCCATCAACGCCGTAGCGCCGTCTATATGCAAACCCAGCTCGATGGCCGTCGTGCGACAGCCCTGTAGCAACGTAGCCACTATAGCTGGCTGGCCGATACCAAAAGCCCATTCCTGCTCGAACAAGTAGCCGCGCTGCGCAGAACGCACAAAGTACAAGGCGTCCCAGCGAGTCAACCGCGTGACTAGCGTACGGAAGAGCGGCAATCGCGTGAAGAGTAGGCCAACGACTTGGTGTGTCCGTGGCAACTCATCACCGTCAAATTCGGCGTTGTAGGCGGCGCCGGTTGATGCGAAAAGAAGCTCTGTCGATGTGTCGTAGGAAGGTCCGACGGAACTACCTAAGGCTACAAGCAGCAGTAGGAGCTTCCAACTGGTGAAGACGAAGCCAACGGGGAAGCGTACGGCCTTGGATTTAGACGATGCGTCTAGGCTGATATCTGACGTGGCCTCGATGACATCAGCTTTGGTGCTGGCACCTGAATCACCTGGTAGTTGAGTGGCCATACCCGAAGCAGCGTCTATCGTGATATCTGCTGTATGGGTGGATGAGCAAATCGACAGACGATGCAGTATATGGATGCCTAGCGTGAGGATATGTGACTAGGGAGATTGACTCAGAATGAGGCGACTAGGTATCATTTAGAATAAGCACTTATCGATGGATCTTATGCTTCGGTCATATATAAGCCAGTTAGTTGCATTGTATCGTCAGTTGTAAGCATCCTTTAATGTAGCTTCCAGGAGCTTATGTTAGAAACCTTGTAGATCGTGTCCTTTATCTTATTTCGTAACCCTAGGGTATGTACAATCTTTCACATGTCATGCATTTTTACAGTGGTTTGATCATGGTTTTTTTACGCAGGATGAATTGCAATGTCGACTTATTTTAAGCATTAAAAAACACAGTGGAACCACCTGTATCGTTAATCATGTCTCCTACTGCTCGTTGTTCTTCCATTTTCTCGCTTTCCTGTGGCAAAGTAGTGTTCTGACGGGATCAGAAGTGACGGATAATGAGAAAAGCTAAAGACATGAGCAACAAATGTAATATGCAGCTGGCGATTAGTAGTAGAGCGAGGTAGACTAGCGGGCTGATAAAGAAGAGAAGACACCAAAGATTGGTACAGGTGGGCATTATTACCCAGCCTGGTATAGTGATACCTAACTTGCCTCATGGCGGACTAACTGTTGGGCAAGACAGGACCATACAAACTAGCAGACTTGGCATAAAAGGGGAATATCAGGCGGGCGTCACAGAAGCTTAAAAATGACAAATGGTGAATGATGCGTTTAAATGTATACACTTGTCTATAGTAATAAGCAAAAGGCGACCATGAGACATACTTTTGACCCTTCATATGTCTTAGGTCTTGGTTATGTAAGCCATGAGCAATATTACTAGTAGCGAGTAACGTTAAATGTAGTAGCGGAATGAGCTGCCAGAGCTCCTCCCAAGCCAATAGAGTAGAGTGATTACTGATCGTTTTCTATAACATATACACCTCGCGTACACTTTGAGCCGGACAAATATAATAAGAAGAACAACTAGATGCAGAGATCAAGTCAGAAAGTCGTAGGATCACGAATAAACAGTAAGACACATGTATATTCCTAATGACCAGGGATTATTCTATTGATGAACATCGACAGGAAGAAATGAGGAGGCGAGGGAATCTCAGATGCATTAGCAGCAAGAATAACAGCAAAATAGTTCACTCAAGAAACGACGAACGATCCGCAGCAGAAAGATGATAAACAAACAAACCATATATCTGTAGATTCAACCCCTGTACACGAAGCATCAGCGGATATAATTAGCGATGCCACCAGCACTAAACATCGGCTTCGCTTCGATGCCAAAGCTAAGAGGAAGCATGTTATGACATGATGAGTATGATGCAGGGATAAAGTAGCAGTTGGCATGTTGTATGGCGTTAATCGTCGAATCTAAACTGAGAATCGGGGGCAGTGGGAAGCAAACTCTTACCCCAAGGCGGGAGAGACGGCAAGCCACTACGCATTATTTACGGCTTGTTTGATTTGTTACAGCATTTTACGTTGCTTGCCCTTTCCCGAGCATTTCTCGGGCTAACAACACGAAGACGAGCACGAGCATGGAAGAAAAAATAAAACCAAGATAAACAGCGCGATTCATGGCAGGGGAGAAACTCATGACGCCTCTTTCTCGTTCGTACGACACTAGGACTTGAAGGGGTCTTGAGAAACAATGAACAGGTAAACAGACAAGGGAAGGGACAAGGCCTGCCATCGAAGATAGTTATGTTTTTTCTTTGCATTTCTCATGCAGGCCAAGCATATCAAGCTGTGCCTTTTCTCATCTTGGCTTGAAAATATGAGACGACATGTTCTGGCACAGGCTCCATTCAGGCACATTTGTCATATGTTATGGTGATAAACAGACCACTTTTTATTTCTTACTCGGGGTTTTCACATCTTCCCAACTTCTTGTTTGTTTCTCCTGTGTTTCGACGAAGAAGAAGAGCAAAAGTAAAAATAAAAATAAAACAAGACGGACTTTGTGTTTCAAAGATTCGATCAGAATCAGAACCATATGGAATTCTAGAATGAAGTCATCTGATAGATCGACTTGACTGTCAGGAAGAGTACCGATTTTGTATTGTTCGGCCGCTTCATAGCCAGTCGGGGTTTACCAAAATCCCGTCTGGCCGCTGTTAGTAATTGAGAGACAAGCCAGTCATGATTCTTATTTTTATTTTTTGTGATTCTTTTTTTGTAATCTTTTTTTTTCTGATAAGTATACAACTACACATGCATTCTATGTATTTACTACGAAACTATTTCAGTGTTATGTGCTATACTGGAACGTGTGTTTGTGCTTTTATATGTTTTCCCCTTAAATAGCCAAGACCCCGAAGCTTCCGGTTGTTGTCATATGGCTAAATAAATCCCGTATAAGCGACGTTAGAATATTCTTAATGCTTAGCATGTCTGTCTACTACAAAAGTAATGTTTGTCCGACTCCCACGGTTTTAACGGCGCTATCGGGATTTTCTCTACTATAATAAACGCTGTTAAATGGGACATTAAACCCTCCGAAAACAAAGACAGCTATCATAAACTACCGCTATTTGTAAGAATGTGCCCTAGATTTGGAGGAATTCTTCATTTTTTGTTACCTGACTCGGCACTTAATGTGTTTAACGACTTGGCAATGGGCAAAGGGATGAAAAAAAAATGAAAAAGGGACAGACTCCTAGTACTATAACGATGGACTAGAGCGTTTACACCGCTTTCCATATTTGATATACCCTTAAAACAAGAAGCCTTTTATTTTCAAAATATCGGAAAAGTACTATGAGAGAAAACAGGCGCTTACACAAGTTTCTCTTGCCCAATTATCCAATTTCATGTTCACATGAAATTGATTGGAGGAGAAGAGACTCTAACGAAAAATGACATGGACCCTTTTTATTGGCTGGACCAAAATGCTGCTTTGGAAGATCCTCTTCTAAAAATCGTCGAGCTAGATAATGTTAAAACGACTAAAGGTAGAGTTCTTATGCCTCGTCTGCCGAATTCATCTAGAGGCCCCAATCAAAAGAAACCAGAAGAACAGAAAGAAAGGAATTTAAAAGGGCCACTCTACTCTACATTTCATTCAAGATATCTTAGTTTGATAGATCAAGAGAAATCCAACCTCAAATCTCCCAATCTGCAAAAACCGTGCAAAAATTACTTATATAGGTAACAAATGTTTTACTCAATTGTTTTTTTTTCATCCAAGTCTTATTTTTGTTCTTAATTTTCATTTAAAAATATTAAAAAAATAGAGCTTGAAAAATTGAGGGGCAGTTTTCAAAAATTACGGCAGAAAAAGACTCTTTCCGAATTGGGACAAGCGAGTTTTCTCTTATAGTACAGTACAGAACGTCTAGTCAATCGTTACTCTACTAGGAGTTTGACCTTTAAAAACCGTGAAAAAGGCTAAGTGGCGTGACTAAGAATGTTGTCCTGGACTTCCGCTTCTGTCCGCCCCTCCCCGCTGTTTAAGAGGATGCTAATTCTGTATCAAGTTTTTGATTATTAAGTCGCGTTTTAAGTAAGTCAGGTGTGCTCATATATAGCTTATATAGCTGGTACTATTGGGACTGGCAAAACTCCGTCTGTCCGTACACTTGTATTTAGTTATGGGGGGAAAAATCCACAGTATAACCAGATGATGGACAGTCCAGATCTTTAAGATGACGATCGTATTGCCTGTGTTCATAATGCACAATAAAATAAACAAAGGTAGGGGCCTCTTTGTCGGGCCCATGGAAAGCTGCGGGATAGAATGCTTACCAGGTGAACACAAGGCGTTTCCTGGAGCATACACAAGTTTTTCACGAATAGGCCTGGCCTACCTAAGCTTCAGAGCGAAAAAAAAAAGCCAAAAAGACATAAAAAGAGCTATTTACATGGATTTGGTCTTGCTGGGGCTTAAATAGGCCCGGACAGGCCGGCAATGGGCCTGTTAGGTGCAAAAAGGGCGGTCTTTGCAGAAGCTTTGATCTTACCTGGGGGTCTTAGCAGACAGCTTGCGAGTTCTTGAATAGTGAAAAGCGGGATTAAGCTCTCCGCCTTCTTATTGCGGACAAGAATGACCTCTCATGAAGCACGGAAATTCAAGAGTTGTTTTGATTCGCTGATTTGTTGTACGCCAGTCAGCATCCCAAAACTCGGGAACAAGACGAAGCTTGAATATGTTGCTCGGGAAGGGTTAAGCACAATGGACAAACATAGTTAGGTCTTTTTGGTTTGCTGCTTTTTCTCTTGGCAACACCATTTAATATAACGTGGTGAGGACCAAGGATCATAGCTGTTAAGAAGCGGACTCGGGTTTGTGTGGATTCTGAATAGTCAAACTTTGCCGTGCATAACAAAGAAACGCAAACTATGAACAAGCAAAGTTGTGTAGCCACAAAGACGAAGAAAAAATGTAAAGTTTGTTCCTGCTATGTAACTGTCCGTCCAACAAAAATATGGCGGCTCCACATACTAAGACCATATGCAGATATAGACAGACGCAATTTTTTATAATTAATATTTCCGATTCTCTTTTTGGCTTACTTGCTAAAGCCGTGTTGGCGGACTTTTAGTAAACGGCGGAATTCCATATCAAAATTTGTTCCAGTGTCTAAAAGTGTTCCGAGTTCCGCCTTCGGGCTTAGATATCAGCATGCCCATCCTTTTATTCATCTTTCTTATACGAGTAATAAATATTGATTAAAAACCCCGTGAATAGGCAACTCCCGGGGCTCCCATAAGGCTATCGCTATCCCCTCTCCTTAGCTATAAATCCCTAGAGCCCTAAAATTTGACTAAAATTTGAACATAACGTAGTTGGTGGTTGTCCATGAGATGAGAAGCAACAAGTCCATGGCTCGCCGTACTTGGCACAACCCGAGAATAGGATACGAAACGTAGATCACAGGCCGTTTCCAGCAAGTGTGGTCTCTCCAATTTACTCGTGCATCTCTACTACTAATTCTATACTGGCATGCCTATTCGCGGGTTCTATGACGATTCGATATGTCCACGAGCAGCGCTCAGCTGATCCGATCGCCTGGAAACTTCACAAGGCCTTTGACCTGCCCTGCTTGGGTTGTACATACATACATACATACATACATAGTTATATTGATATAAATAATTAATCATTATTTCTCATATATCTCTCATACTGCCCAGATATTGGCCCGCGGGCTCGGGTTCGGGCTCGCGTTGTTCGCCTACTAGAAGGAGTAGTTGCTGGAGGAGAGCTGGCGAATAGCAATGCGCCAACTCGGGCAGTTGCTACGAGACAGTAGTATGTAGCAACGATATGGAAATATGGAAAACAACAAGCGCTGACGTCTATAGTAGTTGCAGTTGTAGTATAGTATGATGATCTAGCAGAGTAGTCGCTGCTAGGAGTAGTAGTAACTGAAATACTGCGTATGCCCCGTCTCCCATCTTAATTTATCTAGCAAAGCTTGACTCTTTCTTGTCTTCTTCGTCTTCCTTCTTATCTACTGCTTTGTTTTGATAGAGGCCGCCGAAGCCATTGTTGTGGCTTTTAATATCTCGACTGCCATCACTCTTCGTCCTGATCGGTCGCCATTGCACTGATCGTCTTTCCGATTTCTCACGGCCGGAATAGCTTCAAATTATATTAATACTAAATACTACCCAAAACACCACTTCGTGCTGCTGATTCATCTCGCCAGCACCACCGCTTTTCTCTTCTGACCATAGTCTTTCCTTTCTTCACAAATACGTCCGCCATTTCATTTGTCATCTTTTTTTTTTCTCTTGTCGTCTTTTCTTTAGTTGCACATTTGCATGCAACGCTACTCCGCCAATAATACCGACCATCCATCGTCTTGACTCTACATTTCCTATTGCAACTATCGCTCCATATCAGATTTTGTCGCCTGCATCTGGACCACACCGCACATACAACTATAATAATACTAAATACCGACATTTACGACTCGCCGCTATACATTCCGCAATCCTACTCTCTATACTAATAGAGTCAGGCTCGACTGCAAACATTTAAATACTGCGTGCCTAGAGTCCAGGCTTTATAATTCACTCGTACCTTGACCGAGCTCATTAGTCTAGCTTTTAAAACATTAGTTTCCTTTGTTGCTCTTCTATTCCATTTTTGTTTCCGTTGCTTATCCCACCACCATCAGCATAAACGATCGTATATCAGCGACCAAGAAAACTTGTTCGTTTTACCTGTGCCTTGCCTTGGTAAGTTCCGTCATTTGTCTACACACTTAATTAATCTCTTGCTTTATGCCCCTACAACCTCATTCGCTGTTCGCCTGATTGATCGCCTGCTTCTATCCCTCGTTTGGATCATGCCTGGTCCTTGCGTTCTGCCCTCGGAAGCCTTTTAGTATGGGTAATTCGCAAACACAGTACCATAGGCAAGTTGAGGAAGCCCGCTATATGTATGGCATTTCCTGTGGCCGCCCCTAGATCCAGGGGCTTTCAACTAGAAAAATTATAGTTTTACGCAGCAGAAAGTCTCTGTGCCGTTTGTCACTAGCTATCCTGAGAATACAGGAAACGGGACCTAGGAAGAAAAATTGAAAGAAAAAAAAGAAGAAAAAAAGAAGTAAAGAAGTAAAGAAGTAAATCTATACTAGCCTACTACAGCCTGCCAACAAAGCATTACGCACCCTATATCGCCGAGCGGCTAAAGCCTAGACGCAAAATCCCTATGAGAACTATTACTGTCCCTTTCCATTTTGGGATAGCCTTCCATGCTGGGTCTAAGCGAACACCGTCTCGGCATCTGGCTCGACTCCTAACAAAAATATGAAGAAGAAAAAAATACCAAAAGAAAGCCAAAGCAAGCAGAGTTCGGGTTTGTGAATCCGAGCCTGTTTGAAAAATTTCCAGAAAGAAAAAAATACCCATGAGAACCATCGCTAACCACTGAATGTTAACTAGTAGAAGCTGTCCCTCCATCGCGATCCCTCTCTCCCTCTCTCCCTCTTGATTTGTACAATAACTTTCCTGAACTATAACCTGGTCGTCTTATTGTCCCTTTGGTCCGCTCCGTCCTTGGTCTTCACGATACTATTTTCTTCTTCTTTGTCATCGGCCCTTGTAACACCTCTTGTAACAAAGAGCCCTGCTATTGCTAGCCAGATAAACCTCAACTAACTAGCCCTGGCAAGCTTCAGCCAGCATATGCCCACACCTAACCAGCTACGCTATTTCTACGCCGCGCCACCAAATTTGTATTAGTGAGCCTGGACTGTCCGCTCATGCCAAACTCACAATTACTCTATACGGTCATATCGCAGCTACCATCTACCTCGACGCTCCCTCTTTTTCTTATTTATCTTTCTATATCCTCTTCCTTCGACTCTTATTCTGAGACACCGGACGTCTATTCAATCTCCATATCATCACTCTAGTCCGTTGTCATCTTCGTTGACGTTGTGGCTCTGTCTCTAGCATAAAACACAAGCCACTCAGCCTCAGCCTTTCAAGCTATACACGCATTCAAACAGGTTAGTCTTCTCTTTAGCTGCTTCAGTAGTCCTTCCCTATATCACATTACTATTGGCAAAACGGCACTTATCAAGTCAACCCACTCCACTCCGCGTCTCATGTCCTTCTCTTATTCTTCTTCTCTTATTCTTTTTCTTCTTGCTGCCCTTTCCACCGGGAGACACAAATTACCGTTGCTCTCTTGTCAACTACAAATGCAAAAGGCCTAGTGGCGCATTCCAAGCAACTCGCAACTCGTCGATCACAACACGGCCTTTATCCACTCGTTTATCTTGTCTCTACTCAACTCGATCATCAAAGGCCGGCTGCATGACCCTTGGTTCCGGCCTCACTCTACTGCAACTCTCTACACATCGCTCTCTTTTGCCATATTACCATTACAGCTGAGTCGGATCAGGCCAATCATACACTCACTTGAAAACACCCGCTGCATTATCTCTGCATGCTCTTCCCGCCATCATCTTCGCTTCACTCGCGCTTATGACAAGCTGCCCGCCTACCTTGCTGCCCACCTTACTCCGCATCCTCTGCCCTATTCTGTAAATTCTCTGCCTATGCTTATGCGTTGCTTGCATGCCAGCCTGTGATTTTGATCTGGTTGGTCTCACTGTCCCAGTCTGTCTGCCTGACTGTTCTGGCCCATACTGGCGGATGCGATCTTCAGAACTAGTGCTCGCTTCAGCTCTATCTCTGAAAAGGCTGTCTTTGCCTGTATCTGTAGTAGAATCAGCATCAGTATCATAAGTACTTTCGATAATCTGCAGACTTTGACTAGCCCATTAATGCCAGCTTCCGAATCCCATGCTGACTATCCACTTGTAGCTTTTAATCGCCTGCTTTGTTAACGAAAAGCCTCCGTAGTCTTTTTGATTTATCAACCTTACATGCAGCCAAATTATCAGCTTCAGCTCTTTCTCTCTCTTTTTTTTCTTCTTTAACCGTTTCTCTTATTTTTTTTTTATTAAAATTTTATTTTCTCGGTCCTTGCTATTCTATTAGTATTGCCATTTCTCGTTTTCGTTTTGGACGGTTCCTCGGCTAGTCTATTTCGCCCTAGTCCTATACCGTCAGCTTGATCTCTAGTCAAATTTTGACTTCTGAATACGGCCCTGCGAAAATCTCTTTTTCGGCGATCTTCACCGTCTTAGCTCAGCTTGACTCTGCTCGTCTAGTATTTGAGTAGTGCGATCCCGGCCGTCAATAGCAGACCATCGCTCCTCGATTCTCTTGACCTTGTCGATCACTCACCGCCGCTCGCCATCGCAGTATTTCAGTACACTTTGTCAGGCCTTTTATAGAGGAAGACCTGAACAAATAGGAGTTCACTACATATATACTCTTCCTGGCATTTTTCTGGAAACCAAAGTCTTATATGAGCACGGAGCCCATTCTTATTTGATCGATCCGTCAACTAGCAGAAGCCTTTGTTCTAGTACTACTACTCAGACCACCTGCTCTGAGCGGGAATCCTACTAGCCATTAACTCCAACCCCGTTGTACTTCATTATCATCGAACTTGTCTGCTTGAACTTACTGAAGACGACGAAAAAACTAAAAAATCACCCATCATCGATCCTTTGCGACAACACAATACCACTTCACGACTGAACATGCGATTTTGCGACTCGGAATAACATTTGGTGAAACCCTTGCATTCCTCGACTTGCCTAGAAGTTTTTGTTCATAGGAACTTGGTTTGGTAGTTGTCTGCATATCTTGATTCCTGAGATTATTCATTCGTCTTGAGGCTTGTCTCGAGCACAATCCCCAGGTTTCTTTTGTTCGTCTTTTGTATCGCCATCCCTAAAGTGCCATTGCAATGTTTTTGCACTCTAGCATGAGTCTTTACAATTGTCAATACTCGGCAACTCAACCTACTTCTCCTAAGATGATATCTCGCTCATCATCGCCGACGTTGTTAGCAGAATCATCTGTCCCACGGCGCTTACCAATGTTCCGCTTTAGTTTGCCCTATCCCAGCGAAGCATCAGTAGCCGTTATACCCGAAGAAGTCATGGAGAATAGTCTACCAGCAACGCCACTCGCCACCGAGAGGAAACGAGCGCATCGTCGGTCCTTGATAGAACCTCCTGTCTCAGGCTCAAATTCACCATCAAGAAAATCTGGCCGCCAGCGACCAGTATCAGACTTTATTCCACGAAACAACCATGTCGTACGCTTCCAAGAGCCTGAGCCTACGTCTTCGAAAGTCGACAACCTCTCAATGCCAGATGATGAGGAATACCGCGCTCACAACTACTTCACACAGCCCACACCAGCTTCATTATCCAACTCCGCAACTCACTCGAGCGAAGAAGACGATGGTACATTTTCAGAGTTCTCCGATAACAGCTCCATGCTGACGGCATCAGTTGCTGGCGGCTCTAGACGGCGCTCAAAACGTCTATCAAAATCTGGATCGCGATTCATTGTCGCACAACCTCCACCAAAAGTAGTCAAGAAAAGCCGCCGCTTGATACAGATGTCGCCACAGCTTCTCCTGCAGATTCAACTTGTCACAGAAACTAGACCTAAGCCGATGTTCGATGTTCTACCAAGTTCATTTGTGTCAGGCTCACCCATCGCAGCCCCTAGACTTGCAAGAAAGTTTCCAAGGCTGTTTCGGATGAGTGGACGGTTAGGTGCTAATGACCTTGTTCTTGCACGGAGTGAGAGCTACGATATTGACGAGGATAACTCTTCGAACGAAGATCGTCTTGATCGCCGGGATCTCATTGCTGTTTTTAGCCCAGTCCCCGAGACTGGTAAGACTGACATTGTGCTTGCCGACGGAAGTGTCTGGAGTGCTACGGCACTACACAACGGCTCATACGACTTTGTTCACCAAAGCTCGGATGGCCTAGTAACACGAGCACGCTGGGCCAAGCGCAGAGTGAGTGCAGGTGCGATGTCGGTGCCCGAAAATGGCATCAGCAATGAGCTACCACCATACAAGTTTACTTTCAGCATTCTTGACCCGGCTACTAGACGGCACCCTGTCATGGCAACGGTGACACCAACCTGTCTTGAAATCCAAGACTTTTTCTATCTGCCGCAACAGCCGAGTGAATCTGATTCACAGACACCCAGGGCTTCTGTTGCTTACAAGGACCCTGTATCGGTTCTAGTGAGCAACGAACGCCGGTTCCTGCCCATCGATGCTGAGACTCGCGCGTTTATTGCGATATCCTCTGTGTGGGTTTCTCTGCAGCAGAAGGGCATTACTGGTGCAACACCGCCTCGACGTAGCTCTCTTCGTCGTTCAGTTGGCCCATCCGAAAAGCCCCAATCACCAGTGTCGTCCTCATCGTCCAGCAACTCGTCACCATCACAGGCTGCCGCGACTATAGCAAAATCATCGTCACATAAGCGGCACAGTCTGCCGCCATTGCCTATTGAGCCGAGCTATGCACCAAGACGTAGTATGTCGACTGGTGCAGTGTTTATGCAACGCAGGGTGACGGCGGCAGCTGCGGCTGCTTCAGCCATGAATTCTGAACAACCAGCACATGATGCCGTAGTCGAACGCGCCATCAACGATCCAAAGAGCAAACTTCCGCGATCCAACACCGATGCTTCGACATCTGGCCGGGAGCCTAAAAAAGGAGGTCTATTCTCGTCTATCAAACGGGCCTTTAGCCGCCGCAAGTCCCCCCGGCATTAAGAAGCCAAGGAACTCATTGATTTGTTTTTTTTTTTTTTTTGATCTGATTTCTTGGCTTGTGTATATATATATCATATAATATCTTGTCCCACATGCAGACATGCTTTATTGTTTGTTTTCTTTTTTATTTATTTGCATCGTGAACTATCGCACAGCGAGTTCTTATATCCCAACCTATCGGTTCAGCATGTATTCTACCATTTTGTTGCGGAAGAAAAACACTTCTCACCTCGTCCACTCTCATCTTATACCTCAAATGCATCTTCATACCCTCGATTAGGGTCACATAATACAAAGATATGCCTCAAGAAAGATTAAATTACATTAATGTGCCTATATGTGAATTGAACGCGAGTTTTTGTCTGTGGGTTTGTGATTGTAATTGATTGACCGCCATGATGATATTGTAGGAATTTGATGGTACTTGATATATTAGTGTTAAGAGAAGATCAGATAATCTCCATAGCTAACGTTGGTTGATTATATTTCCGTCATTATTCTCTAAGTCAGATGTCGTATTGGACAAGCAAGAAAAGCAATACATTGAAGAGGCCATCTTTGAACTACTAGCCGACCAATTAGATTGTAGATTGTCTTCCTTGTTTCTGATTACTCTTCACAGATATACTACATCATGTGGGTGTACAGATATTTCAAGTGTATGGATGCATAAGACTTGTGTATTATTTATATTAGTATGCACGGATTTAGGAATTTTTTCATCCTTTCTGTATGGAAAATATCAGATCATGGTTTGTACGAGCGTCATGGCACAATTGTGAGTGGACGAGTTTGGTTGGGAGGGATTTTAATTGTATCACTTTTATTAATATACACACCATAGATTTTGGCTGATATTAATGTGAAAAGAAAGCACTTGCAGGTGTGATTATGTTCCTTGCATATTACATTATTGATAGAGAAAGACAGGGATTTAAGAGTACAGATATTTATATGTGATTTTTTGTCCAATGTGATCATCGTACGTATTTGTATGCAATTTTGTACGGTTCAGTCAGAGTTACTAGTACAACTAAAATCGGTTATTAGCCACGGACATACATACAACATGTACGACTTGAAACTAAGAGCTTGGTGTATTGCTGGCCAATCAGCGC
Source organism: Davidsoniella australis (assembly GCA_009806335.1). Classification (NCBI taxonomy): domain Eukaryota; kingdom Fungi; phylum Ascomycota; class Sordariomycetes; order Microascales; family Ceratocystidaceae; genus Davidsoniella; species Davidsoniella australis. The sequence goes on along the minus strand of RHLR01000555.1, from coordinate 4,777 downwards.
ACAGTAGACTACTAGCTGCTTACAATCAGCTTGGTCAGGTGACTGAAAGCTGCGAAGTAGGAATATGTATCAACGTGAATTTTGTCTTGAAGCTAGGGGTTAAAGAAACTAGGCTATCTTGGACAGAAGAAGATTAGAGAAAGAGGGGCCCCGTCGTCTGAAGATACTAACGATGAGATCATTATCAGTGGTATTCCACGAATCGAGGCACTGGTTGGTAATGAGGCGGCTTGAAATTTTGTGCAGATTCATAGAGGCTAATATACGATTACAGAAGCTATGTAACTACATATAGATTCTTTACTACTATTCTCAACGCTACATTTTTAGTTTGAGTCAACAAGTCAATCCCCCCCCCCCCAAAAAAAAATAGATATATATTAAAAAAAAGAAGAAGAAAAAACTCGTTCAGAAATGGGACCATAGTGGAGTTGTGCACTCCGTTATTTTTGAGGCCAACTATTATTGTTTCAGTCTGCAAAGCATACACAGAGTTTTGCCCCAAATTCCATTAAAATTGGAGATCCCAGGTGCCTGAGAAGCACATTAAAATTGTCAGCAGGCCTAGAGCACGCCCCAAAAGCACAAAATTTATAGGGCTGTTGGGGCTGTCCTCTAGGCATATTGAGCTAGCATCTTGACACCATAAACTGTGAACAGTTGATGACAAGGCGTAAAACAAGACGAGAAAAAAGCAATTGGACTGTGAACAGAAACACGAGAACAACACAAAAAGAGGGAAGAAAAAAACCAATCGCGATAATTGAAGTCCAATTGCGAAAAAAAAAATTCATCCCATTCTCACCCACAACCTGTTGATTGCATCGCAATTTCCATATGCGCCTGATCGCATGTGAACGGCGATTCAGATGCCCGGGATAATGAGCACGATTTTGCCCTGTGACGACCCTGATTTCGTCCTGCCATCGATTGAAAGTCCCGCACTTTTCAAGCACCATCGCCATCACCACCACCATCATCATCATCATCATAATATTCATCAAAGTCATCGAAAGCACGCTGCAAGTCATCGTAATCAATCGCGACGATCGATATTTACTTCACTTCCGCACAGCGATAAACACAGCGACGCCCGACCGCGTCGATTTTCGCCTCGGAACTGCGACGTGCTGCAGCCCAATAGCGACCGCCAGAACCAAACCCAACACCACCATAACCATAACCATAACCATAACTACCGCCAAAATCATCGACACCCGTGTCGCCAGCGTCACCTTCTGACACACGACTTCGACCTCCAGCACCAGAACGAAAATCTTCATAGCACTAAATACGGCGGACAACCTGACTCCGCAAACCCCCTTGCCGCCTCCTACCTGTCAAACACTGCAGCCGGGTCCAATAATAATAGCAGCACTGGTATTATTACTAAAAATAATAGTGCAGCCTGCTATAGCATCTGTTCTAGTCCTGTTGTTGCCTCCTCCTCGCCATACGCCTCTGATTGCAGTATCAGCGATAGCAGTAGCAATAGTGGTAGTTGTAGTAGTGACGACGACGATAGCGCAGACGAGATCCCTGCTCGCTTACCTCCTCCCCTGCGCACCTCTACTAGCAAATCGGGAAATCGTCAGCAGAGCATCCCCTACGCCAGTGCTATAGTGCAGCATCCGCACTACCACCTAAATAATAGCCAGTACCAATTTCAGCACTCTTACCAGTATAAGTGCCCTACACAGCAACAACTCTTCCAAAACGCAGGAAAGCGCGCCGTACCAGTGCCAGTACCCGCGTATAGCACAACAAACACGCCTATAATAGCTACGCCTAGAACTACGGCCAGTGCTAGTGACTTAAACAAGGCCTCAGCTACCTCTATTGCCTCTGTTACTACTGCCATTACCACCACTACTAGAAGCGCGGTTTCTCCCACCATTGATTCCTTGGCCGCCACTTCTCTTGCGCCGAGTGAAACTCCTGCTACATCCATACTTCACGTATCGCCACCGTATCCCATGATTCGATTTTCCGATCGGGTTGCGGCGCGCTACAACCCTACGGCCGATCTTTCGACTGTGCCTACACCAACTAAACGCAGACGCGTTTCGGATTTAGAACAAGTTGAGACTACGGCGGCAGGCCAGTCCAAGCGAACGCGCCGGCTCTCATCTAATTTTAGCGGGGCCGCCGCGGAAGAGCGTTATGATGCCGGCTATGAGGAGGAGGAGGGAGATGACGGAGCTTTAGAACATCGGTGGTCAAATAGGAGACCGACAGACGAAGGTGGGAACATTATCCCTAGGTGGGTGGCAAAGACGTCTGGAAACCATCGCCCCAGCCAGTCCTTTCACCATGTCTCGACGGCGCCAGCAACGGAAAGTGTGAAATCAGTAGCCAGGCATGGCATTTCGAGGAGCGCAGTTGTTGAGCCTGATGTGGAATTCTCACAGTTCTCTGCTACCTCGATCCTAGATCAAGGGACGCCACCACGACGATACAACCACGTTTCAAGATATTCAAACATGGAGTTCGAACCATCCCCATCCAAGACTTACAACAGGTCTAAGATGCTAAAGGATTCCAATATCACCGAGTCTGACGACTCTGAAGATGCCATACCTGATTCGAGTATCAACCCCCATGTACCAAAGTCAACGGTGACACCAGCGTTGGGAACAGTTCCAAGTCTCCCGAAGAATAAGCAGCTGGAACTGCCTGAGATATCAGAGCTAGCTAGACTTGCCGGCGAAGAATGTTTGGCACACGCTCTAGAACCCTTCCAACTTCCCAGTGACCGAGTGACCTGGCCGCTATGGCGATACCTGAGTTACTTGCACCGGAATATTGAAAAATCCTCTCATCCAACGCCACCACAACAACAACAACATGACATCCACTCGCACCATAGTAATCAACATCCGAGACAAGAACTTTCTGAGAGGGCACTCCAAGATCGCGAGGATGCGTTAGAGAAGGCGCATAATGGAGTTGAAGAGAATATCAAGCGGGTCATGAGCATACGTGAGCCGGGTAGCACAGTTATTCCGCGGTCCATAGCAGAGGATCTACGTATGGTGTTTATCCCGTTCTGTATAATTTTACTCGAAACAATTTGTGAAAGTGGATCAGAACATAGCAGCGGCAATCACCGTAAACCAATGACGGTGCTGAAGAGTAGTAAAGGGTTACACGAGAAGAAATTTACCTTCACCGAGAACACACTTTATCTTGCAAGTTCGGCGTTATCCTGGCTTCGATCGATGTATCAAACACGTTGGGAATGGCAGATTGCCAATGGAGAAATCCCACTAGATCAGCAACAGCAACAACAACATCAGCAGCAGCAGCAGGATGAGGAGTTGTTTGTATCAAATGACTTAGAATCAGATGATGATGATGATGACGATGATGATGGGTTTGAACCTGTGAAGGGATATAACCCCAAGAAGGCAACAAAGGGGCCGAATTTTGGAGAGGTGTTGGCGACCATCGAGGACAAAATCACGAAAGCATGGTCAGCGTTACTAGAAGACGAGTCTTGATATCAACACTGGTCTTTTTTGTTTGTGGTGCTTCGGTGGTCATCATGATAAAAAATTTCATTATATATCCCTGTGGATAGATATCATATAGGTATATATCTACGAAGAAGATAAGAAGGGACAAAAAAAAATGGGTATAAACAGGGCTGGATCCGGTATGTTCTTTTTCATTATTGTTTTTGTATGTTGGTATAACTTGGTTAGCCATCACTGGCTGTGAACAAAATGTAAAGTTTGCTCTTCTTTTTTGCAGTATTCTCTTTTTATTTAGTCGTGTAACATTTCCTCTCGTTTTTATATTTTTTTTTTCTTATCGGTTAGTTAGGATTTTGTTTTTTAGTTTGAATATATGATACCACCCCTCCGTCTTTTTCCTATAAGATCATGACTATTATAAAACATAGTGATAACAAGATTAACTTTTTTTTTTTTCAGATGTTCCTTCGATATCTCAAAACGATCGACAAAAGATATAATGGATAAATAAACGTGAAGGATACAATGCAGCTTTCGAATATAGACGCTTTTTACTGGTTATTATGATAAATATTTGCATGTGATCGCTTCCTCATGCAAGACGTGAACCAAGAAGAATTCGCGTCGAAAAGATGTCGCTAACTAGGGCTCTTCAAAGGTTAGTACCATCTGATATATAATATTAGTAGTGTTATACAAACAAAACAATGGTAGTATACCAATCATTTTATAATTTTTAATATTATGTGACAACGTATACACATGTAGTCATTGTATATCTGTTAAGGTGGAAGGATCGTTACCCCTCCTCCTTTGACGGTACTTCTTTTTTTCTTATGGAGAACATCGGAGAAGGAAAAAAAAAAAGTAGGTTTTCTTATTAATTGTTTTGACAAATCGTCTGAACGTTATGGATTCTTCCTTAGGTACATTATTCGTAAAAATCGGGGAACCTGTTGGCATTGACATGGGAGAAGAGAAAAAGAAAAAAAATAAGAAAAAAATAGTCCTATAATCGAATATATATAACTAGCTAACTAGTTATGGTTGACTGTATGCCTCAATATCAAGACATTTTCTGTTTAACAATGTGATCTTGGGTCTAGTATATCAAAGAACATTTTGTTTTAATGAATTGATCTCGAACAAGAGGGTATCAGGCTGAAGGGATATTATAAACAAGATATACCAAGGGAGATAGTAGTGCATATAAGGCTACATATATGGAGGAAGATGGTTTGGTCAACCTTCCCTCCTACAACCCTCGGGGGGTACCTTTGAGTTCGAGTACCTCCCCC
>RHLR01000554.1:0-17777 GCA_009806335.1 Davidsoniella australis | reverse complement strand
CACTTCCCCCCTCCTCTATACTTATCTAGCCCACTGTTGAAGCTTCTTCTCTAGGCGCATGAGCTCTATAGTGCCTCCATTTCACCTCTAATCTCTTAACAAGATACTTGCAAGAGCTCTCTTTCCGAAGTAGCTTTTTAACAAAGCTAGCCCGGAGTGGTCTCTCATTTCTGGGGCACGCCCAGGGATGGAAGGGTTCCTTCCTTTGCTGTGCTGATCTTTAAACCAGTCCACCTTGTAGACAGCCTTTGTTTCAAAACAAACCCCAAGGTGTTTTCTCGGCTCGCATTCCGCTATCCATGATTTGAAGTCGGCATTTATCTGTGCGTTTTTCCATCTGCCGGCGGAAGCAAGGGACATGACCTTACTGTCAACAAGCTCAGTATTGCTTGTACACCCTTGTTTCGCCAACTTGTCAACTAATACAACATTTTACAGGGAAGCCGTAGCAATTCTATGATGAAGTCTAGCCCTTAGCCGGGGTTATCAAGCAAAGAAAAAAAAACTAGTTATATGATTCAACATGTGATAATAATATATTTACATTTATTTAATGTTATTTTTCAGTATCCAGATATATCACCCCATATCCTTGCATATAAATAAAGTCCACTATACTTCATTTCCACCTTGAAAGGGGGGGGGGGGGTTGGGGTTTATAATACAAGGACCGACTTGTGTGGTTTTTCCCGGCAAGTGTTCTGTATCTCAGTGGTCCTTCACCTTACATTGTATACTACCTCGGTGCTACATAGAAAGATATTAAAGTTTTCTATCTTATTCAAAATTCATTTCGTTCTCTTCTCCCTAACCATCTTTTTATCAGTATTTATATCTAGTGTTTTCTTTTTGTTTTGCTTAAAAGGAGTATCATAATTTGCTCTACTATTTTATTTCTTGCCACTCCAATACTATCTTCTCTTATTAGATGGATGCTTCTCCAGTTCCTCTTCCTCGCGGTGTTATCAGCCATGGTGATCTCGATAACAAGTAAGTATGGGAAGAATATATCTTTTATGCCACTAACTAACTTTCTCAATACAGATATACTCCTTCTTTTGTTCCTGGGAATGAGATAATCGAGAATATTCGTACTGCCGGATCCGAAAACGAAAAGTTGATAGATAGAGAACCTAATAACTGCGTTGGCGATATCCACGATTTCACTGATGGAGATGAACGGCCACCATAGCTTATTGCGACTAGTAGTGATATATATCTTTGAGTTGCACTAGCATAATTAGGTATGTGATAGTTTCTTCCAACGTCGAACAGCGCTTTTCACTGACTGCGTCACCAATATAGCAACACGATACCGACGATGATGCCCTGTTACAAATCACGACATTACCTTTTTCTATCTAATATTGAACATAGCTGCTCAATACACCACGAAAAAAATTACGACATAATTATATCATTATATCCAGTCCTTCCCTCTTTTCCTTTCTAAACAGAAAATCATTCCTGCCTGTTCGTTCTTTTCTTCTATTATCCCTAGGGAACCGTTTCTCTTTTCCCTTTTTTCCTTCAAACTTGAATCTTCTCGGAGCCAAGACTATCATTTTCTTCTCTACCATGGCTGAAGCGGTTTCAGAAATTCACTCAGCTATGGTGGACAAGTGACTTCCATAGTGGCTCATGAAGTTGGGAGGACATATCAAAGAAGACTGGGCTGGACTCTGCTTATTAGGCTCAGTTGCATGTCCTTTATATCAGCCCTCAGATCAAAGCAAAGCTGAATGGTAGTTTGAAGACCGCGTTGGAACTCATTTGGGTTGAATACAGCCTATAGGCTTAAGTCATGATACTATCAAAGATTTACTTTTTGGCTCATGCTAAATGCCTAGAGATAATAAATAATATTTTTTTTCTGAGAAAATGTAGGTTCGGCCTTAAAAATGTTTTATTCTTTGAGTCATATATTTCATCAACACTTTGGCTATGATATACAAAAAATTAAAACTTCATAGAGTTAGAATATAGTCTCATATAAATTAATGGAGTCTCCAACTCCAATTTGACTCTGACGGAAATTCACACACATATCTATAAGGAAAATACAAATATATATTTTTTTCATTGCTATGGGTGGGTGCTAACTATTGATAAACATAAATGACTCCAGAGCGGTCCACGGACACCGTCATCGTATACGGCTGAGCTAGCAAAGCGATATCGGTAATGCAATCCAGATGAGATCGTAGAAGATATTGCTGTTCTTGCGAGATTACCGTGCTCCTAGATTGTCGTCTAGATGACTGTTTCTTGTCTTTGATGCTTTGAGTTCGAGAAGTACCAGCCGTAGTCTGGGAAGCAGGACTGGAAAGATCATTGTTTACCTTATTACCATCACGCTTTAACGGCGCGTCTGTCGTAGACGCATACGGGATTGGTACGCGTTCAGTATTCAACATGACTCCAGGCAGAGGATGTGACGCAATATAACTTGGCTTGATCTCATCGGGAGATAAACCGCTGAAGACAAGTGAATTTTCGATGAGTGCAAGGTTCCAAAAACGTAGCTTCTTATCTGATCCGCCAGTTATGATGAAGGCATGTCTGATGTCGCGTGAATCTTGTGACAGTCCTGTCCCAATCAGCATGGCTCGCACACCGCGATCTGCACTAGTGCCCGAATTAGCTGCCGACGGCTCAATGCTGGTCGCAAATCTCCCGAGCATACCCTCAGGCCTATCCTCGTCAACATCCCAGGCTTCATATATTTTAGGGCCATTGCTATGTCCGTTACTATTCCGTGTGGCTGCGGAATTTGAAGACCCCTCTGCAATAGCCCCTTCGATACGATAGATCTCCCGGCATTTCACTTTTTCGATATCCCATACTGTAATCTCGCCGAGCCCGGTACCACCAGCTGCGCAAATCCACTTCCCATGTCCTTTGGTAGGATGGAAACCTAATCGATAGATAGAAGACTTTCCAGGAATGCCCCACGCCTTCACTCGCATACAGAATCGAAGATCCCAGATATCGAGTACTCCATGCGCCGTGCCAAGGATGAGCCAATTGCGCTTTCGATCGACACAGAAACATGTCGGAGTTCCGTGATGGATAGGGTTCTCTAGCACGTAAAGAACGTTCATTTGTCGTAGGTCAATTGCCAAGATTCGAGAACGATTGGTTGCTAAGATTAGAACGGATTGTGCATCTAGAACAAAATGCTCGCTCCATACAGCGAATTCACCAGCAGGAAGTTGGTATTGGCGCAATAGTCGCGGCTTGCAGTAACGAGGGCCTGACGCGCCTACGGTCGTTTCAACACGAACCACGTGAACACTACCATCACTCGCACATGTCACGAAGCAGTAGCTGCCCTCGACCATACACATGCTGACGATGCGAGTGTCCTTAGGATGGCAGTAGGTTTGTCGTGAGCGCTGGGATATATTGCGCTCGAGCCGCTGTGTGTCCCATATTTTGGCCGTGCCATCGTCGCTGGCTGTCACAAAGAATTTGTGGTCTGGTGCCACAATGACACGGTTGATTGCAGCTGTGTGTTCCGCAAACATTGCAACCAGCCTGCTGCCTGGCTGCCACTTTGTACCTGCCAGTCCAGCAACTAATGTACCTTTCCGACGGCAGATCGCAGGCACGTAGCTGCCGAAATCGATCTTATCATACGGATAGTTCGCCAGCATCATCGAGTTAAGCATCTTAAGAACGTTTGGATCAGTGCCCGTGTAACTGTGGTTGATCTTGACGGATTGATAGCTATTGATTTGTGGTTGCACGACTGCACCTGGTGGTGTATCACTACCTTCTGCAGTCTTTTGATGACCCTCGGGTGTGGGAATAAACGGACCCTCCATTTCACCAAATGCGTTGGCGTCTGAAGTGCCGGTCTCTGCGATGGCCTTGTTGTTGTCCCGGCGATCCAGAAGAGTCAGCACGCTAGGCTTCGGCTTCAAAGACTGTCGGTTCGACGTGATGCTAGCAGCATCGCTGTTGTCCCGTGCGCCTGAAGGCCGTCTAGAGGGCCCTGCGCTTCCGTCTCTCGACACCACCCTATTGTGACTAGTGCTCCGCGATGGATCACCGTTGCCGTTCTTGTTGCGCTTAGACGTGTCGTCAATTGTCATCGAAGCGTCCATCAGTGCGTCGGCAATGGTATATGGTGACTTTTGGGCTCTATCAGACACTGGACTGTGGATATCCGTTTGCGCAATCGGAGAGATATCATCGAAGAATATGGTTTGTTGAGTAACGCCGATCGTTTTCAAATAAACCATAGGACTACTCTTAGATGAGCCTTCTACTCCATTTGATCCTGTGCCAGTGACGTCTGGTGCTGTTGACGTGTTAGCCGACGCTATGACCGCCGTAGCTGTCTTAGCACGTGCGAACCTCCAGATAAAATCCCTTAATGCCAAAAGCTTAAATTCATCGTCGGGTGACATGCCAAGCTCTTAAGCTTTGACACCCATTGCTCATCCTCGTCATTACGTGGCACTTTAGAAAACGCCCTAGGGATCATAGCTTTTGTACACACCCCCACGTGACTTGGCACATTCTTGGCCATCTGTGTGGTTTTCCAAAAGAGGCCCATTTCAGTATTAACAGCCCACACGATAGCATGCTCGTAGACTGGCCGTGGAAGAGGCTTCTTAAGCAAATCCAGGAGCTCAATCTCCGACATCTGTAACACTGGCCTACTCTTCATATATGGCTCCAGGGTTGGCGAGACAATGCAGCGGATATCTGCAAACGACAGGTACTTGCAAGCCGCAGAGATGAACTCAGTAGAGGCCTGTCGAATCCACATGTTTGGGTGCATTGTGCATCGAGAGATGGTGTCGATCAACTCATATGTCTTTGGGCGCGACAAAAGACCGAGAGATGCTAGCTGTGCAAACGCATGTATCGCAGACTGTATCACGAACTCTTCTGGGTCGGCCATAGCCTGAGTGAGGAGCGGCAGAATGAAATGCTCCAGGGCTGTCGCGCCAACTAGAGTCGAGATTCCTACGATGGTATCGAAGAATGCACATTTAAGCATCCAGTCTCGGTCGTTCAGATATGTGTTGAGGTGAGTGAGGATTATATCGTTGGACGGCGCCGGGCCAAAAAACAAGCATAGCGCCGGAACTGACGTCAAAAATGCCCGGCGGACATAGACATCAGTATCTTGAATAAGTAGCATGGTGTGGAACTCAAATATTCGAAAAAGTCTTTGTTGGGCATTGTCAAACATCTCATCGAATGCTGCTCGGTCGTCGGCTCCAGACTCAATCTCAGGGTCGGAGTGAGATAAGCTGGCTCCGTCAGCCTGGAGAATTGCTGCCATTCCGAGAAATCGATCTGATGTTGTTGCTAGAGTACCGATGCATGACGCGTAGATTGCTCTCACCAATGGTGATCCCGGGTCACGCTTTTGATGCGAGCCGGTTATACAGGAATGCATGCGTGGCATGACATACTCAATGAAGACGTGTGAATTTATCACAGTGATATTCTGCACCATGTCTAGCAACTGGGTCACACTGCGCACGGCAGCTACCACGACCATATCAGATTCATCTAGAATCAGCGCCATGAGGAATGGCAGCACACGGTCCAATTTTGCCTCGTCGGTTAATCTCTCCGACAATGAGAGCATGATATCGCAAGCCCGTATCTTCGACGATGATCGTGCCGTACTTCTACAAGAAGAAGTTACAAGATTCAGGAAAATCAGCGTCCCGTCATCTTCTGGTGGCTCTAATCTCTGTGCCACAACATGTGTTCTGTTTGCCACGTTTAGATGTACTGGGAACTGGTCTAAACCTAGTCGTGATGACGGACAGCTTCTTTCCATATCTAAGTTTTCGGCATTCTGTGGGAGATCTGATAAACTGCTATTCTCTAGCGAGCAAATAATCTTGTCTAGATCATTGTAGATGTGATCTATGCGGTCATCCGGCTGGCCAACATGCGCATTATCATTGCGTTCTGACGTTTTGATGATGATGTTGTTCGGTGACGTCACTGACGGCGTGATATCAGCCATTGAGTGCATGTACTGATATAGGAATGTATAGAAGTAGCTTGGAAAGACCTTCCCTCGGAATAACTCCAAGTACTTCTCTGCCGAGAATCGGGACTCGGGGTCTAGCTGAATCATGTGAACGATCATTTCGCGCACATCCTTATCGCCGATGATGCTCAGTGCCGTGATCAATGGATCATATTCTCCCCGGCGATACTTGTACAGCTGACTTAGGGTGAATAGCTCTGTCTCAAGAAATAGCTGGGCGATCAAGCAACCCGCACTGAATATATCCATGGCTGGAGTCAACTTAGCATCTTCCGGTGGCGAGTCGCCTGCTAAATGAAACCGCTCGGGGGCTAAGTAACATGTTCTCTTGCCGGATGTGTCGAAGAAGTACGAAAAGTCAGCCGGGTTATTGTCGGGCAACATCGTGGGCTTGTATGGAGACGAAAAGTCGGTCAGGTACATCCAGTTCCATGAAGTCACGAGGACATTCTGGGCCTTGATGTCACCGTGGCAGATATCACGGGCGTGGCAATCACGCAAAGCGCAAAGCAGCTGAAATGCCAACCATTTCTTTTCGATATCCTCAAGAAAAGGTCGTGTGCTGAGACGATCGTAAAGCGAACTGTAGAGGAATGGACGAACTAGATAACCGTTCATCCCGGTTTCGATTATGCGCTGAAAGGCCATGGCATTCGGTACGTCGGCCAAGGCTTTGCGCTGCTCTATAGTTGTGGATTTTGGTTAGAATATACAACGGAAAACATCAATAGCGAATATGAGCCAGACGAGTTAGAGTACTAACTGATTATTTCGGTACTATATTTCTCCAGAGAAATCGGTGTATATGGCTTGACCAAAGCTTTGATAAGGACGATGCCTTCATCATGGCGTGCGAGAATGCTCTTCATAAACTGTGCATTTCCCATACTCCTTTCGTATATGTAATCGGCCATCTCAGCGGTGTCGATACCGGCAGAGTCCGCCGTAGGCGTCGCCAGTGAGAATGTTTGGCCCATGCCAGCTCGACTGTGAGGATTATATGCGAATGGATATATGAGTGTAGAAAGAGGCGATAGATAGGGCGACAGGTAGATGTAGGTATATCAGATCGTGGTCGGCAGTCGCTAATTTAAAGACGATAGAAAGTTCGTGTGCGATATGGATTCGATGAAAAGCCCCGCGCTATCAAGAAACAGAGCAATAAGCAATACGATGTCGGTCTTCTTCAATTCGCGAAAACTTAGGTCTGGTAATGTGTAGTTTCAGCTCGTTTTTAGGGTAATCCGTAGGCAGCAGAATATAAATTTCAATAAAAAATAGGGGATCGCCAAATTATCGCAAAATAGAATGTGTGTTGCCGTGCAAAAGAGAGCGAATCGGCGATATGGTGATTAGAAAAGCGATGGTATCTGCTCTTGTTGATTGTGACGAATATAGAGCTTCATGCCACTAAATCAGAAGGAAAGAAGATACAATGACGTCTACATATATGGAGTAGGCTCAGGCTACGATTGTTAGCGACAGCTCCAGTTTAGTTATAATGTATACCTACATGTGGGGCTGTTTTTGTTTAATCTTACCTAAATCAACATGTAGACAGGTAAGTTATCCGAAAGCGATCTAAAATCTAAAAGAATTCAAGACAGGAACAGGTTAGACTAATGGGAATATCAAGATATAACTAGTATTTTTTTTTATGTATATGATATAGAGTGCTCATATCAAGTTTCTGTAAGCCAGCTTATGAACACCCAAGATGTGCACCTAAATCATAAAATATCACAAGGACATACTCGCGTGATCATCTCATCGGGCTCACTATTTGTATATACATCAAGTCATATACACCATACATTCACTTAGATACGCATTCAACCACATAATAGTATACAAGAAAAGTAAAAATATAGGTAGATCATTGAAAAATGTAGCAATATGCAAGGTATCTGTGAGAAAGCAGAAGCTAGATAGAAGAGGGGGAAAAAAAGGAGAAATAAATAAGATAAATGGCGAAATGGGTATTGAGAGAGCGTCAAGAATGATAAACAGAAAGAAAAAAAAAAGATTCCGAAAACGAAAGAAAATCTTCAAAAGCTGACAATGTCCAAGGGAGTATATATGCTAACTTTAAGAATCACGTACACAGTGCTGTACGTGTACATAGAAAATAAAATAGCAAAACAAGGGGAGGAAGATGGAGCCCGTTATAACGGCGTGACAACTGATATATACAAAAAAAACTGTATATTATCAAGCAGACTTGTTAATAGGGTAAGGGGAATAAGTAAGGCAACTAGAAAAGGTAATTCACGTGACTATTAAGAAAAATAGGCAAAGGAAGCCATAAAAGAGAAACGCCTAGCTAAAAGAAGGAGAATGCCAAATGGGAAATTAAGCCAGCCACCTTGAAATGTAGATACTATTCAAACACTCAACCCAAAACGAGAAGGACATTTGAAAGTAAAACGGGAAAGAAACATTGGGATGTTGCGCCAAGCTAAAAGATCGCACGAAGAGATAAACATGAAAGAACAAAAAGAGGAGCGGGAGGAGATGAGCAAAGACCACCGTAAAGAAATTTAGTGGGAACCTAAAAAAAGGATAAACATGGAAAATATGAACAGAGGGTAAGGTAAGACAGGAACTTATTTACTTGTTATTCAAAGAATAAAGTATGTGTCCGTCAACTTTTTTGGGTCGTTACGGGCGATGGAGGCCGGCTTGATGAAAGGCACTTGAACCCTCTGTAGAAACATCTCCCTCAATTGTTTTCCGCCAGTGCTCTGGCATGCATACACACACAAGAGGGAAAGCCTTGATCTCACCGCTGACAGGCGGCGTGATGTCGCGTGGTACTGACGCATTCGAGACACCACTATCTCTCTGTGCCTGACGTCTAGCCTCCCACTCCTCGGCATTCTCTTCCATCATGATGCCTGTAGCCCAACCATCATCCCATATGCCCACAACCTTGACCATGTCACCACGGTCAAGCATGAATTCATCGGTGGCTCGTGGGTGGTAGGCCCATAGGACAGCCACACGATCGCCAGGGTGAATCTCTTCTTGGGAGTAGTAGTCTTTGAAAAATGGAAGTTGTTCGGACTGCTGGCTGTTGACTGCATGGCCTGAGGACATGCCGCCGGCACTTGTGGGTGAATGAGGCTCTTCCGGGTTAAGGATAGAGCTGCTCGACAGAGACGCGTTGCGGCGAGCAGCAGGCGGGGGAGGACGAAGAACAGCACGGGGTTCAGGGCTCTCGCCAAAGCCTTCGGACGATGAACGATCGAGATGGCGACGAGACATGGGTGTAGCTCCGACACCGCCAGAGGTGCTAGATGGGACTTCGTTATGGCCCTCTAGAGCAGACATTCTAGCGATTCTACCTCCTGGTAGGACTTCGTAGCCCTGGGGAGCAGCAGTAGGCGGAGCAGACAGCGAGGACTTGGGACCATGTTGCGACATGGGGGGGTATCGATGTGCCCTTGCGAGCAGGTGAGGGCTGGTTAAAGACACTTCCATTGGTACTACCACGGCGGCGACGACGGAGGAAAGCGAGAATAAGCCACACAAGGGCACCAAGAAGCAGAGCACCGGCAATAGAGCCGATAACAATGCCGGCAATAGCACCGCCTGAAAGTTTACTGCCACCTTCCTCGCTATCAGAACTAGTGGTGCCGGTAGCAGAAGGGAGCGTGAAGGTCATGGTGGAGACACCTGATGGAAGGGTAACGTTGGCGCAGCGGGAGCTGACATCGGAGGCAGAGCAGCAGCTATCGGTAGAATTGGTGGATGAGCAGTAGTAGCAAAGACCGAGAGTGCTGTTGTCGTAGCCACAGTTGGAAGACTCGTTCTCGGATCCAGACACGCAAGTCGACGACAGGGTCTCGTCAGAGGAAGCGCACAATGTGAAGTCGGCTTTGATCAAAGACATGGCGCTTGAGCTAGCGTTAGTGCACAGTGCCGTGTCTTCGGTGACGTAGGCTTCGCTTGAGGCAAATTGAGCCTGTGGTGCTTTATGTTAGTGGTTCTGGAGACTCTAGAATGTGATTGGCGAGATGGAAAGAAAAAAAAGAAAAAAAAGAGGCTCTGTGTTTTAGCCCTATATGGCGAGCTAGTTAGTTGGTTGCTGACTTACACAAGATGTTGCGCAAAGCGGCATGGAAACATCATCGGAGAGGTTGCAATCATCGATGGACAATTGCACTAGAGCACTACAAATAGTAGACTTTGTCCAACGGGCGTAGTATTCGGTCGCATTGTTGTAATCGACTCCGCTGCAGCCGAATTGCGTCTGGTACCTGCATAATGTTAGACAAAATTGACGAATAAAATGAAGGGATGAAGCCGCGAGAATGACTGATAATTATATGTATAGGTTATATCGGCTGAGAATTCTGCTCTTTGGGGGAGTGGGAAGACAAACTTTTCCTTGATCCAGGTAGTTCCGATGTAGTTATCCATCTCATCATCAAAGCTTTCCAGGTTTGTCACATACGACATGAATGAGCTGTATTTCAGTTAGTACGATAGTTTCCATGGCTAATTGAAGCCGAGTGATCTGGCAATGGTAATTTGGGGCTTGCGAGGATCGTTGGGCGCATATCCTTTGATTGGGCAAGGCGAGTAACGAGGGCTCTTTTTTGTCGATGCTTGGGTGGCAACGGATTGTGATGAGAATTGCCAACACAGCAGCCATGTCAATCACATCACGTTGGCCGTAGGACTCCAAGACTCGACTTGAAGATTGGGCAGTAGAGGTGGGTGGGACGACTCACTAAGTGTCTGCCAAGGAGCTGTTCAGTGAGATGGAGGCGCTCGACCAGGCTGAACACATGGTCGAGCCCGACAGCGAGAAACAGCTGGCGGCAGAGACCAATGATGGCGTGGCGGCGAAAGCCAGCACCAAAATGGTCTTGAAAGTCATTTCGAGACGAGGATGACTGGTTGAAGGTAGGTTTCAATCCAAATAGTTGGTCCGTCGAAAGAATATTCGGGTGTGGATTGAGGTGATTCTAACTCCCTTCGATGATCGGAGAAAATGAGGTCGAAGGGCGTCGCCGGCAGTTTTCGATAGTGTCTTTCCCTATAGCAGGAATGCTACCATAACCACAGAATTCTCGGGCGATAAAGTTGTCGTCGAAAAGGATATGCAAAACGGGCTCTTGAAGCGTAGAATATGAGTTGATGTCGAATTCACGGCAGAAGCAACTGTCCTGCTTTTTTTTTTCAACGCGACAAAGAGAAGCAAAGGCTCGAGGGCTTCGTTTCGGGGGTGATCCAATTCCGAGCAATGAATGAGGGTCCGGACAGGCAGAATTTCGAGTGTGCCAGTAGACAGATAGACTGTCAGAAAGATCGTGGATGCAATGCAGCAGGCGCGAGTTTGGGCGGATGGAAACTGGTGCCGGCTGTATTTATTTATCACAAAAAAGGTATGTTGCTGAGATCGATTAGGCGAGGGCGTGTCTAGAGCAGGAGGACCGCTGGGCTCTGATATTAGTCTGATATTGTCGTAATAGGGCGAGCTTGCTAGTGTCCTAAGGCCAAGGTGCATATGTCTCCAGACGATGCGCTGGATTACTGGATTACTGGACTGATGAATTGATGTGCTGGACGGAACTGACACTGAGCTGGTTGGAAGGGGGTGAAGAACAAAATAGGCGGCCGGGGCGCGACGGTAAAGAACGACTGGTTGGGAAGTGAAGATGACGCTGAAATTAAAGCAGATAGACAGAATCGAAGCCGATTACGTCTGCGCAAAGAAATAAACAGGACAATAAACGAAGGGATAACGAATGGCTTGCTCGCGGCTATAGGCGGCGATGCAGAAGAAAAGAAAAATTAAGAGGTAAAACAGAAAGGAAGGTATTCTATCTCGACACTTTCGCACGCTTTCAACACTCACACGGCTACAGCAATAGCAATGGCAGACAGACAGGAGGTTGTCACTGTAATTTTAGCACCGTATTGTGATTGTGTGGGAGGAGGAAGGGGAAAAGAGAGGAGAGGAAAAGAGGGAAAAAAAACCGAGTAGAGGCTCGATGGGCAGCCGGCTATTCTTTTGTTCTTCTTTTACTTTTCCTTGCTATCGTTGTTATTAGGTCTAGATTTGGCTTTCTGTTTGGCGTCTAGGGTCCCTGGAGCCTCTCTTTTTTAGGCCTAGTGTCTTTTTTTGGTTAGGGATGACGGCCTTTGTTCATGCTTAGTTGGTTGCTTTGCTTGGTTCCAAGCTTTGACTAGCCTAACCCAGCTGCTGTCAGGGTGGCTCGGGCTATTATAGGCCTGGTTTTGGGCGCTATAGCTACGACACTGTAATACTGTAATACTGTAATTCTCAGGAGTTCTGTACCTTTTCCATCTTCTTTTCTTTGTGTTCCTATTTTCTTCATTCTGCCTTTTTTATGCTACAAACAAGCACCGCCAGGCTCAACTTGTCTCAAGACAGACAAGCGATTCAAGCGGTACATCACCCACTGTCAGAGACGCCACTTTGATGCCTGGTTGGCGTTGTTACAGATGGCGATAGATGGGGGGCTCGCAATTTGTTTTTTTTTTTATCTTTGTTCTCGGCATTAGCAGGCGAGCAGCAGAACGGATGCAACTCCAACTGCGAGAAGGAATATTAGTAGATTAGATAGATATTGAACCGCACAGAGAGACAGTGAGAAAATAAAAATAAACAAGAAACAATAAAGCGAAATATGGGAAATTGCACGGGGAGGTCCCCAAAAAGTGGGCAACCTGCAGTAAGCCAGGGCATTACGCCCCCATTCAGACACGTACTGGATACTCGTTGCCACAGTCAAAAACACGTGTGGCGTCATGTACCCAGTACTTATAGCTGGACAAAAGACGCCAGAAACCGCTGTCGGGTCTGGAGCTTGAGCACAGGACTGGACTTTTTTATTGCACCAAGGTTCTAGGTTTCTGAAAATTAAGAAGGCCGCTCTCTATTCTTCGTTCTTCGCCTAGCAGGAAAAGAACGCGGCCACTTTGTCTAATCGGCGCTGAAATTCTACATGTGCAAGCGCACTGTTCTTCAACTATTCGTTTATTGTTCCATTCCTTTCAGCTCAAGTTCCAACGTCTAGTTCTAGTTGTATTAGTAGTTCTCTTTCTCCCTAAGGTAGCGTCTTCCTCTTTCCATCTTTCCATTTCCACCGTCACCGCCTCTCCCTACTGCGGCGCTACTCTGCATCGGACAGCCATGTTTCCGCTCGTGTGCAGCTGCAGTGTGTTGATGCTATACGAATGGGCTTTCACTTATCGGTAGTTGTGGCTACATCTCAGAGTGGCACAAAAAAGAAAAGATAAAAAGGTGTATAAGCCACAAGTCCCGACTCTGCATTCGCCAGCCCTGGCATACAGCATATCTCAACTCTGGGCCGCTTGCTAGCTTGGCTGCTACCACTTCTTGAAGGAACATGGCTTGAATTCCTTTCACTGCACGCTTTTAGACAACAGACAGCATATCAAGAGTATGGTTTTATGTAACTCTAAAAGGGAAAGAAAAACGAAATATGCCCCCGTCTTGTGCTCTCGCCTAGCTTTATGTACGGTACGTTTCGTTTGATGCCATGCCCTGCCCTGCCATGCCATGCTTCTGTCGAACGTACATATGTAAGTGTGGTTTCCTTTTTTTTTCTTTTCTTTTTCTTCTACATGTATTCAATCCTAGAAAAGGCCATGCTATGCCCAAAGACGCAATATGAATAAAACGTAATAATAAATAATGCCCGAGCACAACTTTGTCCTATGGCTGCCCTTGCTTCAGAATTAGCCGTTGCTGCTACTCTTGCAGCCCGTGCGTAGATCCACAGGCAAAAAGGTCGTCCGCACAAAATTAACAAAAAAAGATAAACAAAGTTGAACAAGAGCACAAAAGATAAACACAAAATACAACGGGCCTCTCTGTTCCCAAATTTGATCCTGACAGTTCTTTAATTTTTGTTATCGTTAGCGTGGAGAGTGGGGATACACTAGCAAATAAAAGTCTGCATACAACTATCTATCTGTCGTTCAGCATACATATTTACAAAATGTAAGGCTAGTTCTATATATATGTACATATGTAGATGCTATACTAACTGGATAGTTCGTCACCACTAAATATAAGGAGTTCTGGTTCATGCAAATGCCCGTATATCTAGTTGTACAGAATCGCCATAAGAACGCCTCTCATGTTCATTCAAGCCACCTACATAGACATCAATGTCCACTTTTCTGTGAGGCATCAACCACTCAAACGATCACTCAAACGATCTAGACGCTCTTGCTGTTTGGTTGCGAGCCAGTCTCACTGTGTCCGGCCTATACGATTTCTTTCTTCCTTTTTTCACTTTTTTTCTAGCACATTGTGATCATCTTGGATTTAAGACATCCGATAGCCTTGGCTAATATACATAACTAACAAGAGGAAAAAGGATCAGAGGGGAAAAATTACAGCCGACGTCAATTTCTGCTCTGCTTCAAGGCCAGGTAATTATTACTCAGAAAAAAAGAAATTCCTTCTGCGTGGCATTTCACCAGGATATCCCAAGTTTAATAGTCAATCGCCCAGCCATCTCCTTATACTTGCTAGTATTTTTTTTCCTTTTTTTTTGTTTATACCAATATACTAATGAATCCCGAAAATTCGTTGACGCCAGTTCAAGCCCGGTCTTCTACATGGCATGGGTCCAAAGTATTTGTAAACACGAAGTCGAGAGACAAAAACATCATAGAGATGATATGTACATACTCAAAGTCAATACGGCTTCAAGCTAATTGCTTCTACTGTACTTGCGACATCGTATTATTTAGGCAAAACTTGGCACATCAATACAAATCGCGATGGCACCACTCATTGGTACAAATCATTGAAAACGCCTCTAACGAACGAACCGCCGAAAATCAATTCAATACTTGTTTATCATCATGTTTAAATTGCAATTTCTCTAGATCCCAACACATCACTAGCGTCGTTTCTAAATAGCGTTCTTTGAGGGGTCATGTCATTTTAAACCCAGTGTTAAACACGACCTCCCGATGCATTTATTCGAGGTTCATGGGTTAACAAATATCCTATAGACAGACAAACCCAGTTCAACATAACACGTTAACCCTATGTATGCTCCAAACCCTATAGCTCGTCACTCCCTATAGCTCGTCACTCCCTAGAACTAGTTTGAAGTTGTTGTCCTGCGTATTAATTGTGTCCAAGGGAGCCACATCTTTAACATTCCAGATTTTAGCGAATGGATCATCTGTTGAGTCGCGCACTCGACTATGCTCGATCTCAATAGCCAATCTATCTGCTATTTCCACACCAAAAACGTCTGAAACCCAGGCAAATGTGCCATCAATGCCAGAGCTCACACCTGATGTAGTGTAGATATTCCCGTCTGCCACCCAGCGAGCCTTAGCAACCCAATAGGTCTTAGGGCCCAGAACCACTGTATTCTTCCAGGCCTTCTTATTCGTCGTTGCCCGCCGGCCATCCAGGACCCCAGCACGTGCTGCCAGCCCCGCACCCGTACAAACCGTAATCAGGTACTCGAGAGTCGGGTAGGTATCACGGATGAAGTCGACGACGGGAGCTAGCACCTCGGCAGATTCTCGCGTGCCTAGGCCACCCGGGACAAAAAGTACGTCGAGATCGGTTGGTGGGTTGGCAAATGTGTGGGTAGGCACCAGGCTCTCCGAGAAGCTGGCGTTGAATTTATTGTGGTGTGGGTGGCGAGGGGCAGTCGATACTGGATCCAGCGTCTCGGCTATCAGATAAAGGTTCATCTGACGCGAAAATGCCAGGGTGTTGAGGATGTCGAGTGGTCCAAATACATCAAGGGCTTGGAACGTAGGGAAAAGGACGATACCAAAATTTCGAGGCTCTGGTCCGCTGGGTGTCGCGGTTGAAGTCGAGGTTTGTATACTGCCAGTACCAGGGCTGGTACTGGAAACATCAGATGACGAGGACGACGATACGGTTGAAGCTGTCAGTGAAGAGACGCCTAGAACCGCCGAACTAATAGATGCCAACTGCATATTTTTCTTGTCTGGTTTTATGAAATACTAGGAATATGTATAAAATATACAATAACCAATGGATAAAGAATGTGAACATAAAGTGAAAAAAAGATGAATTGAATATTCAAGCTTCGTGGCATTATTTATTTGTTCACTTCGGAGAATATTTCATATATACATGAGTGAAAGCGAATTATACGAGATTTGACTGTGACTCTACATTATTCATGAACTTCCGCCGCTGCAAAAAAAGGCTTTCTGCATAGAGTAGCTTTGTCATCTCTGCCAGCTGGAACTATAGCCCGTCGCTATCTCGACTGACGGATTAACGATACAACTCTAAGCGAACCGACACGTCGAATACCTTTTTTCTCACTTTTATGGTCAGAAACAGGACTCGGAATGTCGCCAACGAATCCCTTTGAATATATTGGAGAAGACCGGTCCGGTAGTGTGTTTATTTATAAAGGGCTTAAGCTGTTTGATGAATGCGGGGATCTTACATACATGTAGAACTGCATTTTTTTGTCCTACTACTACAACTACTTATCATGTTCAGAAAAATTCTAGGACGAAAAATCAGTCATATGTCGATGATACCTCACGGGCCAAGTGTGAAAGCTTAGCCCAATTTAGCATATCGAAAAAAAAGCGAGTTATATTTGTTCTATTATAGTACATACCCTTGGAAAGATCTTGTCGCGTATGATGCCGCCGTTACAAGATAAATACCGCCATAATACTTAGTAGTTATAGTTAGTTAGTTATTACATGTTCTTTTTTTGATAATCCTCGTCTCGTTGTAATGGCCTGAGTACATGTACATATATACACGTGTAAATATATAGCTAATTTGTCTGTTCTATATGCCGAGAGTGTGTGTTACCTTAGATAGTAGCCCTAGGTACAGAGTATATGTGAGAAGGTATAGTGACTTGAAGTGTAGTTTTTTGCCCCGAAAGCTCGGTTTTCAGCGCTTTCACCGCTACAAATGTGCCGTCTACGAGGCTTATTAGAGCCCAATAACGCGATATCTTTTGCCACTGTCAATTTTGATTTAATTTGATTTGATTATATTTATCGTCTACCTGAATCACTAAGACACTGTCAAGACTAACTAAGATTGCTAGTAGCCTTATATCAAGGTGAATCTACATACAATCAAGGAAAGCTTCGGCTTAAATGTTTAATTCATTGGATTGCTGTCATATATTCGGCATGTGCGTATTTATCAAGGGTTTTTGCTGTTCTTCATCGAATGGCCAAAAATAGTAATACATGGAAGAAGAAAA
This sequence comes from Davidsoniella australis, assembly GCA_009806335.1. Classification (NCBI taxonomy): domain Eukaryota; kingdom Fungi; phylum Ascomycota; class Sordariomycetes; order Microascales; family Ceratocystidaceae; genus Davidsoniella; species Davidsoniella australis. The sequence continues at coordinate 482 of RHLR01000554.1, read as the reverse complement.
AAAAAAAAAAAGTTTGTTGAATATAAAAAGAAATATTGGTTACTTATTAATATTGGGAAAAATCAAGCAACCAGGCATGCCCCCTCATAAAAAAACAGCCAATATTCAAACTGACTGTTGTTCATTGCATGATATTATGCCTTCAAGCGGATTTGAACCGCTGACCTCGACATTTCCCGGAGCCCTTGATCATATATGATGAAGAGCCCTAAAATACTAGTGTCGCGCTCTGCCAACTGAGCTATGAAGGCTTTGTTGCTCTTGGAAACTGAGGGCTAAAGTGTATTTATGTGGCTTTGTGATGATGTAGGTAATGGTATGATGAGAGGAGTCTTTCTTTCTTTTTTTTCTCTTTGTATTTGTTTTTGTTGCTCTTAGTGGAGGTATGGACCACTAGTTCTTCGGGGCTAGGGGACAGTATCGTCCCGAACATACAAAGCTATTGAGTTTGTCTAGCGGAGGACTTTAAATATCTGTCCGGT
>RHLR01000553.1:0-17801 GCA_009806335.1 Davidsoniella australis | reverse complement strand
CAGACGTACGTAGCTGTACATCGATCGATGCTCAGACGTACGTAGCTGTACATCGATCGATGCTCAGACGTACGTAGCTGTACATCGATCGATGCTCAGACGTACGTAGCTGTACATCGATCGAGGTCGATAGGCGCGGTAGTCCAGCTGCGGCAACAAATAACTTCGCACCGCTGTTGATAACTATGTCAATGAGTTCGTTTAGATGGCCGCCAGTGTAGTCGTGGTTGGTCTTTCGTGCCCCGTTGCCGATCTTGATGATGGGTACATTGATGCCAAAGGGAAGGTCTGGTGAGGCTAGGTGTGCTTTGAGTTCTTTGATCTGGCCACGAAGTTCTTCCGGCGTAGACTCGAAGCTGGCTATCACTCCAAGCCCTCCGGCATTTGAAACAGCAGCAGCCAGGTGTGGGCCAGATGTTAATGCCATGGCACCTTGAACTATAGGGTGTTGAATAGCAAGCGCCTTAGTAAGAGGCGTCACTAATGGGCCCGTTGATACCATTGTGCCTAATGTGTGTTTTGTGTTTGTATGTAAAGAATAGAAAACCCGGAGTGCAAGTATAGCTTCTAAGAAATGTGCTTGCTTGACGTTCGTTTGGCCTTACTAAGTTTTAGAGTATCAATGCTAATGCTTCTTTGTAGTATAGCAAATTAAAGTCAAGAAATAAGTTGAAATGTGACGAGTAAAAGGAATTATAAGATACAACACAGAGAATGCTACAGCGAGAAGAATAAATATCAAGAGTTGAGATTAGGCAATAGATTGGGATCCAAGTCCGACGAAAGCACGAGATTTACCGTTGGTTTATAACCATTAACTGGCCATCGTCAACGGAACAATTGAGCAATCTATCCCATGTTATTCTTAGATTCCGCTTCGGAATGTTCCTTCAACTCGATAAGAACAGAATGTCCCACCACTGGAACTGCGCTTGAACTAGATCATGAGGTGTGTGGCAGCCTACATAAATCGTACTTGAAAGTGACATACTAGATAAGTATCCATAGACGCAGAGGAAGCTAGTATAAACTCAAACGAAAGACCAAGGCCGGCTTATTGGGCTCGTGCGGTTTTCTATCATTTTGTTCGTACGCTTAGCTTAGTCCATGCTCTTCTCTACTTTACCGGCAGCGCGGTTCGGCGTTCTGTCTGGACTCCTCTCGGAAGCCTTCGCCATATATTGATGATACGATAACAATATATTGCTACTACTACAGTAGCCTATATTAGCATCCCCTGGCCAATTCGCATGTTTTGCTTGCGTTACTTGCGCAGTCAAAGTAAGTCCTCGTTATGTATTGTAGCTGTAGATGGTGTGCATGTGTGAGGTGCATTTTCAGACCCAAAAGGTCTTAAATACTGTCTATCTACACGTCATGTGTCTCATAGTGTTGGCGGAATAGTATCCAAGATGTTCAAGCTTATATAGTTATCACTAAGTCGCATGTCATATTACATTTCATCTCGCCACGCAAATCATGCTTTTTACATGTAAACGACTTTTGGTTGGAAAGATGTGTTTCTTCTATATTACCGCAATATTGTACAATTTTGAAGCACGGTGACCATCCGCAAATCCCAGGGATATGGAATCAATAAGCGGATATGCGATAATCCCGTCCCAGTGACGATAGGCACACCCTGAACCGAGTGCATTTTGTCAAGATTCTCAGACACACTACGACATCCTAGTTGTATTCGGCCTCGGCCTAAACTATCCCTAGTTTAATCACATCTGTGATACGGGTTAGTAGCCAATGTCAACCAAAAATGACAAGAAGCATCATAGGGATTCATGAGGATCAGTTCTCTCGTTTTTTTCCACATGCTACACATACTGGGCTGTTTCTAGATTCTTTCCAACGTTTTTCTATTCGATACCTTGCATAGTTGCCTAGATAGGATATTCGTACGCACGGCTTCTTTGGTCCGGGAAGGTATGACATGCGATGCTTTTTCCACGCTACCCTTGCCCTATACTTAGCTGTATTGACTATTGGCTAAGGAAGCGAGACGTTGAGGCTATCGGCAACAGCCGTTAACCATCGAAGATAATACAGATGACTACAATATATATAATAGTATATGCACCTTTATAAGAAAGCAAGTTAGAGGAACTTGACGTTGTTAGATGGTGAGACAGACAGCTTAAATAGTCACGCACGATGGTTTGCTCGAAATTGTTCCATGGTTCACGCAAGCTGATGTCTTACACATGCCAAGTGACAAGTCAAATCAATAGATGTTCTAATTTATATCTTCTTGCTCAGGTTTCTTATCTAGAAGCAGGAATGTGGCAAGTAGCTGTCATCTATTGTTGGTACAGATAATTACTCAGAATGTAACTAGTTATGTCTCAATACTAAAGCCTTAAATAAACTAAAACTACTCTTTTTGAGAGAACGCTAGTAGTTGTATATATATATATATATATATATTAGTATACACAACTATAAACATCTGTACACGATTTTTACGGCTCGATCACCAATCACGTTGCATAGAATAAGGCGCCGATACAGGGAATGATTTTTTATTCCAAATACTCACAAACGGCCCTTTTTCATTAGTCTTATTCAAGATAACTCACAGAGCAGAGCGACAGTTTGAGAAGTCATTCATATGACAGCCTATTTGTATAATCGGAGAGTATACTGCGAAGTCGGGCAATATCCTCTCCAAAGAATAGCAAAAATAAGACAATATAAGATGTCCAAGTAAAATTTGATTTGATTTGATTTGATTATATTTAACGTCTACCTAAATCACTAAGATCGTACGACGCCGGATTGATTACCGGACAGATATTTAAAGTCCTCCACTAGACAAACACAATAGCTTTGTATGTGCGGGACGACACCGTCCCTTGTCCATACCTCCAAAAAACAAATACAGAAAACAAAAAGAAGAAAAAAAGAAGAAAAGCAAAGCAGTGCCTCCACAAAATTATTCCCCAAAAGACAGACCCACAAAACCTAAGTGGAGCTACCATCCCCACTATTCAGTGAGCCTCCAAAGTGGACTTGGTTCTTGCGGCCGTAACGTCTTTCTTTTCAGATTATTTATAAAAACAAAACAAAGTATTTGCTTAGGGCGTCTTTGGACGCCAGAAACTGTGTCAACCGTCCAGTCAATAAAACTGTGTTCGTGGGCTCTTTTTTTCTCCTTTGTCACAAGGCAGACGGACTTTGTTTTGACATTCTTGCTTGCTCGGCAATATCCTTTTCTAGACGGCTATAATCGTACGTACATACATCTATGTGTGTACAACTATGTATTGTAGTGCGTAAATCACACGCCGACTCAACTGTCAATGCTCTACCATATTAGGTAGAAGATCAATGCCCGGAATCCTTCTCCTTAGCCAGGAAATACATGTCACCACCACTCGTGGTTGGTAGTATTCATGGGCTTGCTTGCTTTCTTCCCTTTCATGACATTCTTTATCTAGAATCTTCCTTGTTCTCCAGTGGGGGAGACTAGTAGTACTCTGTTACATTACGCCCTCGCATTTTCACGCCATCCTTTTCCATGATCACTATCACTCTACTTCATACTCAAATACTCAAGTAATGCATGAACATCTTCTTAGTGTGCATAATAAGCTTCATAGTAAATTCAATCTTGCATACTTTCGGAAGCGTTTGCAATTCTATATATCATCACTCAAAGGAAAATAAACATATCTCCAAGGTGGTGTTTGTCCGTTTAGAGGGCGCCTCCTTCAAGCATCTACTGAAGACTGGTCCCAAAGGCCAGCAAAGAACCTATGCCTTCATTTTCCTCCTTGTCACATAATAGCCCCCTGATAAATGAACGGTTATATGGAATAGTGATGGTTACTGTAAGTTCAAAACAAATATCGGTAAAATGAAGTTCTGTTTCGGTCCTTCATCATATGCTCGAGGCACATGTTCCTGGCCCTTTGCCACATATATCAGCCTATTATCCTATTTCAACTTTCATGGTTTTTTGTACATGATTAATGATCGACTCGTTCCTATCTGTATAGGGCTTCGCCTAGTTAAAGCGTGGAAGTCGTGCAGGTACGAAGCCTAAAGAGACCTCCTTGGGGCTTCCCACAAACGAATCAGTGTAGATTGGTTTTTGTGGATTTACCGTTTGCTCCTCGGCTTGATCTTTGCCTTGTCGCTCTGGTTGTTGTTGCTGTGATTCGTATTTTGAGAGAGCCGGTTGTTCCGAATGTTCGATGGCAATTGATTTGTCAGACAAAACCTCGACCTGCTCGATTTGTGCTTCCATATATAGCGGGTGTTCAACATCTCGTGACACAACTGCGGGCTTCTTAGCCTGGGTTGTTGCGATATAGACAGCATCTTCCGTGACCTCTGGTTTGCATACCAGATAGTCGGAGCTCACCGTCGAGTCCACCGTTGCTTGCCGTAATGGGCTCTGTCCGTCAAGGCCACGTTCTATAGCGAGACTAGCAGCGGCCCGACGCTTGTTCTGGATTTCCTCGTCTTCATGGCGACGAATGTCTTCTTCTTCCTGTCGCAAATATTCCATTGACTGGGCCATACTTCTGTTTTCGGGTGTTGATGAAGCCGATAGTCCACCTTGCGGTGGCAAAGGTGATATAGTCGAATAGTTGGATGCCACGGTACTACGTGATACAGTACGCGATATTTGACGGCTGCTCCTCGCGGGATATTTCCCCTTGCTGCTGCGAGTCCGGTTGCTACTTCTGTCATCTGATCTATCAAAATCGATGGAGAACTCGTCGTTGAGTGGGACTGCATCTTCGTCACCTTCTCCGTCACTAGGGAAAAGGTCGCCTCTAGAACGATATGAACCTGATGTTGCCCGGGACCCTGTAGTGTTTCTACGGGTGCGGGATTGTATGGGTTGTTCAGTGCCTTGGAAATACTCTTCCTCCTCTGAATGGCCAAGTAGTGCTTCGTGTTCCCCTTGGCTCTGTCTAAATGGGTGGTCTTGTAGGTCAGCCGCACTTGGTTTATATCTCAGTGTTCCACCGATTTTCCATGGTAGCCGTCCTAAGATACCAATAGGCTGTGTACTAGGAATGACTGTCGGGTCCTGCTCGGTGTTGCGCCTTCTAGTCCCGTAGCTCATGCCGCGCTTCTTCCGTGGTGGCTGATCCACTACGACGTCACCGAACCGCCGTGAGGAGCCGGATCCAGCTAGCAGTCTGTCCCAATCGTCATTTGACCAGCTTCCCAAGATACTGCTAACGCTTGCGCCCATACCTCCGCCTATCGAACCCTCGTCACGCGCCCAATCATCGTAAAAGTCGAACGAGTACTCAGCGCGGGCTCTTTCACGCTCGCGCTGGCGACGTGCGCGCTCCTCGCGATCGCCTAAGCATATAGATGTGCATTGGTCGATGTGCTCGGTAAGTGAGGTTAGGCACGGGTTGATAAACTCTTGCTGAAAAGACCAGATGCTAGCTGCTGCGTTCTCGGTGGCAATCTCAGCATTCTGTGATATTTGATTCCAGCGTTGGCGGATGCGTGGGTCTTCAAGAAAGGCCATTGTGGAATTGAGCAGTCGGTCCTATCGCTATCTTCGTCGTCGTTCGGGTTCGGGTTGGAGGGGCTGGGATTTGCTCTCCCCTTCTGATTGGATTGACAGTCACAGTAATACTGCAGTAATAGCCGCGCCCTAAGAAGCGAACGAGAGGCACCTTCACAGCCAATGAATATAGCGTAGAATTCGCGACCAAACACCAGTGTTGTTGCTTCGTTTGTCGTCCAAATATCGCTCCGTTTTCAATGGCTCGAGGGGATGATTGGCGATCAATTGGATAATAAAAGTGTATGGTTGAGCCATTCGCATCAATATTGAATGAAAGATAATATTCAGTGAGGATCAAGTGCAAGGCCTATCACTAATCATCATCCTAATAAACAGACGACAAAACTCTAGTGTGTAGCAGAAACAACAAAACACTAGGCAAGTCGGTAGCTTGAAGCTCCTAGGAAAGCTCCCAAAGGATCTGCGCCACGGTTAAAGCGCTAGAGGCAAGGGCCAAGCTGCCAGAAGATAAACAACGAGAGGGCAAAATTTTAATTTCTTGAAAAGACAGGCGCAAACTCTAGCGAGACTTTCTCAGCCTCGCAATCTGTTTGTTGACGATAATGACAATGCTGAAACTCAGGTAATTCAAGGCCGCAAATGTGTGAGTAAAGCCAATAGACAAACGGCTAATTCTAGGTGATTGCTGCCCGGCCGTTTGTCCGTCTTTTAGCAGGATAAGGCGAGAAGCGTATTCCCTTTAGACATAAATCAGCAACTTATTGTACGGATGCGGCTCAAGTAAGGCAGTAAGTCGTAGTAGGAAGTCGGTGACAAGTTTCATGCATGAACAACTGGTTTTATACACAGTAGTTTGTATAAATAGTGCCCAAGTAACAGCAAGATGCAGCTCTATATCCTCTCAACATCAGCGTCATTAACAAAAAAACAAATTCACTTTTGACTTGTTTGGGTGGCATCACACGTGTTGTTTATGTGGCTCTAAAACTGGAGTATGTGGCGTAGGAGGCTTAATGTTGCTGGCGAGGGTTTTTTCGTTAGTAGGGTTAATATTTTTGACTTCGAATTAAAAGATCTGATTAAGAAAATAAAATTTGAAGCATTAGTTGTTAGACGGATTCAATCGCCATACTTCATTCAATTATTCGAGAAAATAAAGGTACAGTTGAAATAATAATATAAAAAACTGCGAATGCAACATATTCATGTCGTAACCCGTCTATGTCCATACTGCCGTGATGGTGAACGATCTTTGCATGGGACGCATTCGTTTTCGTTTTCAAACACGTCAAGACGGCAACATTTCGATACTTGCTTAGCTTCATTCTGGTTGTTAGATCACAGAAAGTTGACCGGCTTATCCCACGTTTAGAACGGAAAGAAGTGGGGGTTGAGCTCTCAATTACGTAGGAATATCTAGATGTGCGATGTCGAAGAACACACTGATTTCTCGATATGAGGCGACAGGCCAACAAAGCAAGTGTTTTTCTGCTGAGATAACCTTACAAACGGGTCTGCCATTTGAGAGACTAAGCTCAGTTAAGCGGAAAGAGAAACAATATGCTAGTTGTTGTCAAGGGCTGCAAGCGACGGCTAGAGTAATTTGTTTGCGTCTTGCCGAATTTTATCCACATAAGCATAGTATGCCCTTTTTTTTCCTTCCCTATTTTGGAACAGGCATGTCCGTTGATTGAGATTGGAATTCTGACCTGAACAATGACTCTTTTGGTCTACTAGCTATGTCGTGATGCCTTACGATTTGCAACTGATTGATAAGATCTTGCAGGATCAGCCCCGGCCCACCCAACCCCAACGATGACCGCAAAAATTCCCAGACTGTTTCATTCGTGTAGGACCCAAGGTGTAAATTTGCTCCCAGCTCACCGACTGGAACATGTACCGATTACTCACTGCCACCACACTATACATAGCTCAAATTGACATGGAAAGAAAGGTACACAGTAGTTCGGATGTCCCTTTAGATGATCAATTTGAATGTGCCTCGTTACATGAACTGAAGATGAATTTCAATACATACTAATAAGTGAACATTAGCACGAGCTTCAAAACCAAACGTGCAGGACGAGTGGTCCTGGAAAGAATTTTTCACAATTGCACAATCCGCCCATAATACTAATTTTTACGTTTTACCTTGGTCTTTTTGACACAGCCCCACCGTATACCGCTTACACCGGAGCAAGATGGCTGCTAGTTTGGCCACCGCCAAATTTTCCACTTTAGTATGTGATTCAACATGACTAGGGGGTAGTTGCACCTTGGCAAGTTAAAGAGGAATTTGAAGAAAAAAAATAACAGGATGACTGGTTAGCTGTCTCTTCGGTGGTCGCTGTAGGCTAACGACGTTAGACTAGTTAGTTCCTGTTCGCATTTTACATTGTGGCGATTACCAACTTGAAAAATTATACGCTTACAAGACCTTAAGATTCTGAAACTGATAAAAAAAGTACTGGGAGACGGCTTGTGCCAATTTTTTCTGTGGGATGCGAGATCGGCCTCCGCGAATGGATGGTGGTGTTGAGCTAAATATGATTTTGAGTTATCAGATCTCAAGGAACTGGTAGTGGCTGTCATCTTTCCTGAAATTTGGGGTCTTTCAACAGCCGGAAGGAAGACACATTCGCCATTGGATAGCGTTACAAACTCCGGCGCAGTGTACATATCATACATAAGATCATGTGGGCTTCAGCGCTAACTGTGTCTGACAACAACCTCGCACTCAAGAATCTAGCTTAGTTCACAGTCGAGTCAGTGAAGAAGGAGAGAATGAGCCTTCCTATGTCAAATCGCAGGGGCTACCTTGAGCATAGACTACAAATGTTGATGCCTGAGCAATACTTTTGTCACGAACGGTTTCTGAATTTTGAGACTGACAACGAATAAGTGTGGCTTTTCGATACGGATTGAGCCTGACTGAGCCTTAAACAATAGCCAAGCTACCACGGGAATAAAGAGTTCATCGTAAGATGGAAGCTGGAATACGTCGTGTTTTGTTGTTTTGCTATCTATGGCACTGAGTGCTTGCTAACTATAGCGTTGTAGCTTTATTAGAGAAGTGCAAGTGCAAGTTTAAAAGTGGACATGAGCAAAATATCAAAAAGGTGCTAGGTAGTAGCGTTAATCTTATCAATCTGATCTAGAAAAGAAATCGCCCATTCTCACCAAAGCCGTTTGCTTGCTTTTTTTCTCCCGTGCCCCGGTCCCAGTCTCTTTTCATTCCTTGGTCTTCTTTCTATGACCACTAGTTGGGAATACCAGCGGGTCCTATTTGCCTTGGTGCCTTTTTTCCTGTTCTGTTCTTCTTTTCTACATTTTTTTTCTTCGTCAATAGTATAGTCCTAGTTCATCGGATGCCCATCGGACCTTGCGAGCAAACAAAATAACAGATAATAGGCTTGTGTTCGTTTTCGATTGCTTGAAGAATCTTCTTTTTCCCTCGTTTCTTCTGCCTGCCTCTCTAGAATTGCTACGGGCTGTCTTATATCGATTTTTTCTTTCTGCATTCATACACCGACAAATTCTACTTATCAATCGTCAAATGACTTCTTGTTAGTTGCTTCTTTTAGACACGCACACTGAGTTATTCCCAAGCTTTTCAACCAACCGCGTCTCAACAACCTCTCGATCGATCTGATAACAACCACCGACTGGATAGACAATCTGTAAGAGTCTCGACACTTACAAGATCGTGATCAATGAGATCTCGATCGTCTTTGCACTTCCAAAACCAACGCCTTTCGATTCCGCTACAGCTATTTGATTGATTTCGACTGTGCTGTTTGCCGAATTACGCTCTCTTTTACCACAATTCACTCGCATACAAATACCGCGCTTCTCCGAGAAGGCATATTAACAGCTCGGCTGTGTATACTAGTGCCAGACTGCTGTTTATCAATCAGGATCGGTCTTTTGATCTGATTACAACAATCCCTACTATTTGTACTACGCCTGCACTGCGATCCGGCAACGGGTTGCCCTGCTAGCGCTAGCAGTACCTTTGAAGTATCTGGCTATCGTAGTCCGCGCTACTATCCACGAAAAAACTTTTCAAATCTGGAGATCAAGCTTTTGGATAATCTTCAATAGAGTTTCATAGCAACTCCTAGCGAGAAAAGTGCTGAGTTTGTGGATCGTGCCTCATATGGCTGCATCTGCCGTGTCCTTGGTGACTTCGGCTATACCTGAGCAAATAACACATCCCATGGCACCACTCCCACCCACTAAAAGCCTGCTGAGGGGCACTGGCCCACTACCACCCATAGTGATGGCAGGCTCTGGTGCTTCAGGCGGTTCAGGCTCTATTTCAGCACCTCACGGCGCAAATTCCGAAAAATTTGCCTCACCAACCGGCAACACTTTCATCAAAAAAGCAGCCGCATAACCTCAATCCGCGGGCTCTTGCACCATCACCTGCATCTCAGCCATCGCCATCAATTTCATCCAATCACACGTCTTCTCAGCGGCCGTCGGTCATTGCAATCCGGCCTAGCCTTGCCCCGTCGCTCCCGCAGTCGCCCGCCAGCTCATCACTCCCGGCTACGCCGATCAACGTCTCCAGTTCCAACCAGCCAATCAAGACCAAGATGTCCATGGCATCAATAGAGCCAAGTAGTCAAATTCTAACAGTCCAGATGTTTGTCGAAGTTATATCTAAGCCTATTTAAACAAGCAAAGAGCTAGGGTTACCGAAACATCAAAACCCTTGTTTCATTGTGGCGTTGCTCAGCCAGCCCCGCTTTTGCTGGCCGGTTGACTCAGTTAACGCCTCATCATCATCCATTGCCCTCCATCATCTTCTATCAAAGCAGCCCGCCCATTATATAACCAGAAATAACAATCCTGGGGAGAAAAAAAAGGGCTTCCTGCATCATCCATCGTTAACCTATCGCTATATTCCATTATCACCATAACTATATATATTTGAATAGTCACTGAACAAGCTCGACTTTTACCACAACGAACGCTGTCCACCTCCGAAAGTTCCAATACATAAACATAAATACACACATATACTCTACCAAAATGTCTGAAGACTGGGAGTCTGCCACCAAGATCGGTAGCCGCGTTCGTACCGGCGGTGCTGCTCCTCGTGAGGCTATTGTCCGTGGCAGAAGTGCTCTTAACGCTGCTCAGCGTAGCGGCGCTGTTCTGGGCACTGAGAAGAAGTATGCCACCGGCAATGCTGTACGTACATCCCACCCTGGCTTTTTTCTTCTTTTTTTTCTTTCTCCAACAGCTTGTCCACCCTATATAGCTTTTGAGTTGCGGGCACGCGCATATAAGAAGCTTTACCTTCACATCCCGCCAACTATGATCCAATCCGATGTTCCACAGAACCCATAAAACCCTCTAACATCTCTATCTTTTTTGTCTTGAATAGGCCAAGTCTGGTGGCGCTGAGGGCCAGCGCCTGACCAAGGTCGACCGCTCCGACGACATCATCAAACCCAACACTGTCGGCAAGGTTGTCGGTGAAGCAATTGCCAAGGCCCGTCAGGCCATGGAGCCCAAGATGACACAGAAGGACCTTGCTACCCGCTGCAACACCACACCCAACATCGTCGGTGAATTCGAGCGTGGTACTGCCACTCCCGACCAGAAGGTCCTGGGTAACATGGAGCGTGTGTTGAACGTCAAGCTTAGAGGAGCTGACATCGGCAAGCCCAAGTTCGCTAAGAAGGACAAGAAATAAGCTTGATACGACCTGGCTTTTGTTTCTGATTCCTTTTTCACGTTCAAATCATTTTATTGTCATACTTCTCTTTTTTGGTCTTCATGGGGGGTGTACTATTTAGGAGTTGAAGCTTTCTCTTTATTTATGTCCGATCTGTCCGAGGTTCATCGGTGCCAGCTAACTCTATCACGACCGGAACCTACCTCGGACCCGGAAGGGCACCATGGAAACGCATTCCGGAAAACCTGGAGATATCACAGTCATGATCATGAGTTGTCGGGCTGTGGTTTCGGAGTTTGAGTGAAATATACTAGCTTCCCAAGACCAGGTAAGCCTTTCCGCACAGGTTCATGACTATCACCAGGCCTTAACAGTAACTGCTTTGGAAGTTCGAAGGGGGACAGATTTTACATTCAAACAAACAAATCAGCAACTAAAAAAAAGAGATATATATATGCATATCCATCACGCCTGTTAGTCACCTTATTCATGGGGCCAATATAGCAATGGAAACCACACCAGCTCTACGCAAGTGTCGAAAAAAATGACTTGATTCTAAGAATGTGACTTGATAATTATATATAATACATATGAATCACTGATTTAAGTATCGCGATGGAATTGTTTTTAATGTCATTTTTGGTATTAAATAAAAATGTGAATAAAAAGTAAACACTCTATAATGTGAAAGAAACTCCAAAATACCTAAAAACCACACAAGACGAAGGAAAGAAATCAAAAACGCCAATAAACTCCAAAGCTATGAGGGTATCCCGAATAAACAATCTTCAATAAACCACTATATATTCCTGCTTTGCTTCAAAATCAAAGAAAATAGAGACAGCCACCGTCATGAACCGGATCGTGATATCAAAAAGTCAATGAATGCGTGTTTCAAGCAGAAGATAACTTCATAACTCGAGATTGAATCTCCAGAGTTCCAGGGAACATGTCACGTTCCATAACAATGAAGTCACGACCACGAACGTTCATGACCTTGACCCATTCAGGCGCGATCTCCTTGACAATGATTTTGAGGCACGAAAGCACCTCACCCGGCTCGATAGGAGAAGGGAAAGAGTCCTGGATGCGCACCGTCACACTACCGAGCGGGAACGACTGTCTGCTCATACCGCTCGGCTGCAGCATCATCTCTATCGTACCGCAGATATGTTGTGCGCGTTGTAGCGTCGCACTGCGTTGCATATCAACCGATGAATGCAACGCATCGCGTCTCGCTGCTTCCTTCAAGCGAATGCGCTGTAGTAGAGTCAACTGCTCGCCAGTCTCCGAGTTGGTAGTTGGGATAGTACTAGCAATAGGCTTGCTGACGGCGGCGCGGAGCTTAGCGAGTGCGTCGGACCGAACAGCGATCACGGGCTGCTCGTGGGTAATAGGAGCCTGGGGAAGATCACTGAGTGAGAGACCTTCGAAGGAAAGCTCGACTTCTTCGGAGGTAGTAGCAGCGGAATCGCGTTCATTGACACGTGCGGTGCATAGAGCACGAAGGTTGTCCTCGAATCGGGCGCAGATCTCGTTGATGTTGATCGCGCGGTCAGTGATCAGGCGAAGACACATGAGCTTTCCATACTCAATAACTTCGAAGGGAGAAGAACCGCCGTTGTAAGCCTGGATGGCAACAATGCGGCGCAGGTCATCAATGGTGACTGAACGCTTGCCCCAGTTGCGGGACAGGTGAGGGATGATGCCGTCGATCTTGAGGACATTTGAAGAGCCATTGTGGGCAATTTGGACAACGATAGTGCGCATAAAAGCGCCGTGTAGAGCCAGTAGGTCATCGAAGACTTCTGGGAGACCGCTCTTGGTCTTCCGGCGTACTGCCTTGAAGAAGTCCTCAATGCGGGTGTTGTTTGGAGGGGGTACCAATTTCTTAGCGCTGCGCTTGCCGATCTTAGCAGAGTCGAGACGACCACTGCGAGGCGTCTTGATGGCGCGCTTTTCTACGGATGTAGGAGTCTGAGCATTTAGGACTGCAGACCTTGTAGCCTTGAGAGGAGTGGCAAACACGGGAGTATTGATCTTGACTTTTGTATTGTCAGTCTGTTCCTGGATGCGGACTCTCTTCACAGCCTTGACAGGCGTGGCAGGCTCGACGATAGTGGACAGAGTAGGTTCCTCAATAGCGGAAACAGCCTTCCGCTTTCTGTTGTTTACAGAGGGTGAAGCTTGGATGACGGCCTTCTTCTTCAAGTCCAACGGAGAAGAGGAGATATTGGCTTTGGTTGTCCGGCCAAAAGAAGAAATGGCTTTCTGTCTAGTGGCGGGTGAGGCAGCTGCCATAGCAGCCCGGGTTCTAGTCGCAACACGAGCCATGATGATTGTAGGCTAATGTGTGGATGGTGTTTCTGTATTTAGAGTGACTGAAGTTTTGTAATGAGTGTATTGGAAAAATCAGATGCGATGGTAAATGAAGAGCGAAAGAGCGAAAGTTTCAATGCTGAGATGGATAGTTTGAAAACAAGTAGGATAGCTCCAAAGGTCAAGACGAAAATGAGGACGACAGTTGGATTTGAATATCAGTGAAAGGCAACGCGAATGTGAAACGAAAGACGTGGATGAATTGAAAAGAAAAAAAACAAATCAAATTTTGGAATGCGAAAGGGTTTGAATGTAGAGCAAGAAAAAAAGAGAAAAGCAAACTGTGAGAAAAAAGACTTTGAGGAGGTTGAAATTCTTCCCCTACGATGCTAAGCTGGTCGTGGTTGCCAACTGAGCTTGGTTACTACGGAAAATGTGGAATTCTCAACGCGAACTGCACGTAGCAACGCGCAATATCCCTACACGACAACAGCGTGCTGATTGGCTATACGTCGCGTTGAGGTGGATCCACCTTCCTAATCGGTGTAAATCGTTTTAAGCTTCAGATGTGGGGCACGCCAATGGGAAACTTCCATTTTTCTAACCCACTCGGAGTTTAGCTACAAAAATCCAAATGAAGGCTGGAAACCAAAGATTCTCAATATCATCTTCACATATAAAGAAAGAGTTGTGATGGGTATGTTACTGTGCATTTTGATTTTGGACGTAGCCCACCTGCTGCATACCTGAATAGATAGAGAATGGTTTATGGTGGTCAATGTTTAAATTTTCGCCAGTGCTTGCCAATGAGCGTCGTCCGGACAACGGCCTGGGTTACCGTCTAGCGAGTGCACGTGATTACAACATGCGTGGGTTATTTGAAGGGTTGTGCACTTTTCGAAGGTGCAGCATATCGTAAGGGTTATACATAAGTTTCACGATCAGTAACTTGGCACATGCATAGTAACTAACTCGATGAGCTTGGTACTGTAGTAGTTAGTACAAGAGTTAAATTGTCAGATTACTGACTAAAAGCAACATGAAAAATAAAGCAGAAAGCATCCAGATAGCATGACTATTTATTCGTAACTAATTTCATTCAAAATCAGGATAACATGGAAAAAAACATGAATGATAACAGACTTTTATTGAGTTGGAGATTCAAGATATGTATTACAATTATGACCATGAGAAGTTGTTTAGTTGGTACTAAACTAAGCTTAGCGGCTCGGTAATTGTTGTCCAGATCGGGAAAATAAAGAAAACGGCACTAGCAGATCACACCGGGTGTCTGAAGTGAATAACAGAAAATGTTACAGCTAGCCGGAGCGAACATCTTGGAGAACATGACGAAACTAAACAAAAAAAGGGAAAAAAAAAGAAAACCAAAGAAAACAAGCAACAAGGACTGTGAAGACCGAAACAACAAGATGTCTTCAAACTCTAAAAGAACCACCAATAAGAAAACGCCAAAAAATCTATGTAACCAGCCCAGGACGAGAGAATGAGAGAGAATGTGTAATGGAGTAAGAGGGGATCTCGAGACATAGTAAGAGTCCGCCAATGATATGGGATAGAGCCGAGTAAGATGGCGAGAAAGAACGTGAGAAGAGCATCTCATCTATCAGCAAGCGTCACGTGGTGACCACGGTGATTACATCCGTACATCCTTTAATGACGGACTTCGGTTGGAAACGAATCATGGGCAAACGAGACGGGTGAAGAAGGAGGAGGTGGTGGTACGCTGTACTCCTCACTGGGAGAAAAGTCACGAATAGGCGACGAGCTAATATCGGAGCGCAGAGAGGCGTTGACGCTGAAGAAAAGCTGGTCGGTAGTGACGGTAGTGACGACAGAGAGAGGACGGCGCGGCACGGGGGCCTGGATAGCGACGATTTGAGCGGTCGACATTGTATATATATATATATATATATATATATGTATCTTTTGCTTACAAGTTCACGGACTCGATACATTTGACTTGCTTTCTCTCAGTAATACGGTCAAAACTCCGATCTTGCCGTTTTCCGTGATGGGTTTATATCTTACTATAGTTTTCTTTTTCCATGTATAAAGTACAAACAAGCATGATAGTAAAGAATTAATATAACCAACCTTTGTTTCACGTTTTGACCAGTCGTTGAAATTGGACGCGGATGTCTGTGCTTTGACTTCGATGATCGATTTGCACTAGACTTTCCTTCCTAGTTCTCTCTTATCTACATGTAGTGTTCTTCTTTTAGATCTTGGAGGGGAAAAAAAGCGTTCCAACTCTATCTAGTTGGCACTTGCACATGAACGGACAAAGGCGGGATGGACTGTGTTGTACACCAACCATATGTATAGATCATCAAATACGATGAAGGTAAGAATTTTTGTGAATACACATGATCTTGGTTTCTATTATGGTGAAATTAGTGTCTTGGGACTCATAGGGCATTGCCGAAGTTTAAACAAGTATGAGAGAGAGATATCGTGAACTCTCGTAAGAAATACATCATCTAGAGAGCCGTCTTTGCCGCCTATAGTTACAGTGGCATTTTAATTTCCAACCGAAATATCAAGAAAGAAAAAGGAAGCCATACTCGAGAAACAATAATGTTTCATTTTTGTGCATGTGTATCTGGAGTTGTATATAATGTATCTGCAGATAGGGTTACATTCATCATGTTGCTTACGGCTATCGTCTTTCCGCGCGCGAGCACAGTCCCGAACAAGATAAAGTGTAGTATAGCATATTCTGAACTATGTCAGTACCCAATTCAACTTGGAATTACAGTCCAATGGCTCGAAGATAGTAGCCTACAATTAGATATGGTTATATTCTCTTTGGTTCAAGGCCTATAGATAGTAAATAGCCTTCCGATTAGTCGGGTCTTGATGTGTGTAAGGATCACGGACTGCTATGAGGTTTTGCTGCTCTAATGTTGTAGTTGTACGTGTTCATGTTTGTCGCCTCTTTTTCTTGCTGATGACGAGCTATCACCATCTATTCCCTAGTAAGCCAGAGAAAGATAGCCATCTTTTTTTTTTTGAGTTTCCATTTCCATTTCCACTTCAAGTTTGCTTTGATGGGTTGTCCGTGTCGACTTTACGCTCTGACATTTTCTGATCTTTGCTCGGCCTTAGTACTACTTTATCAAGGCGATGAATGTACCACTCCCTGGTAATCATTTGATAGGTTTAACAATGATGGAGGCTTCGAAGGAAGCGCAACCGAGAGTCTGTGCCAAAGCAACTAGAAGAAAAAAGAAAAGATATATCGAATATATTACCCATTTTTGCTGAAATGTTGCCAAAATAGTGAAATATTCAAGCATGTAAGTCCGTGTATCTCCGCCAATTGGAAGCTTTCCTTTTTTTTTTTTTCTTTTTTTTTTCTTTTCCTTGGAAGAGATATATTTCACCTGTCGGGCTGACGAAAAGCTTCATGCAGGGCGAATTTTCAGAGGAAACATATGAACCTTTGAAAAAAAGAAAAGTTTTCAAAGTCATGATGACAATAGGCTGCCTCGGGGCATCCGGGATAGCCAGTCGGGAGGGAGAGAGAGCCTGGCCCGATTTTGAGGATAGCAGGGCTTGTTAGATAGACAAGAGGTGTTGGAGCTGATATCTTGAGATGCCTTAGTTCAGTCGCCTAGATTCGGCTGTTTCTTGTCTTTCCCTCTGAGATCTTAGCCTAAGACACTCACTAGGAGGAACTTCAAGCTAGGGAGAAATGTTAGATTTTTGACGTGGCTCGGCGATTGCTCATTAACGAACGAACTGCTACCTATTGCTTCCCTTTGTATGGCGTTTTGAGACCCTGGGCAAACGAAGCTAGCCCTTTCATACCAAAAAGACTCGATGGTGTTTTTGTTTTGTGACAGCGGAAAGCTGCATAGAAGGCTTCTGAAGGGCTCTATCACACTATGTTTTTATATTAGGCTTCTGTCTTAGAGGGCATCGAGCCCATCATCTTATCTTTTGAAGAGTGGCTTTGGAAATGGGGCGCCCTGGAAAGAATATGTTTATTTTCCTTGGCCCTGATCTGCTGCCCCTCCCTCTTTCTCCCTCTGCTCGCTCGCCTATCTATCGGAACTAACAATACTGTAGTATAATCGCCGACTATGTCTCTTCTCCGGTCTTATTCATCCATTAGTGATGCTACGGCGTCCTGCTGCCAAAGAGAAGAAGGATACATGATGGCTTGCCGTCGAATAACTCGAAGCGGCCAGTGCGGCCCTAGACGTAGTGGTTAAGTCACACATGACAACGTCAAGGGTTAATTTT